>AYLM01003092.1:0-149956 GCA_001625345.1 Cairneyella variabilis
AAAAGTTCCTTGTTGCAGTGCCAAGAACCCTTCATATCTAAATGGAGAATATCTAGAAGCTTCAAATAAATTCGGCCAAAAAATGTTAAGTCTTGCAAGACATCTTACCTATTTCAGTCGATCTTGCGGGTGCGGGAACTAGTTCATCCAAACGACTCGGAGAGGAGGCTCCTGCGCCCTCAGCCAAGTCGGGCACGTTCCCCGCGGAAGATCATGAAACGTCTACCGGTATTGTGGCAGCACTTAATAGATCAGATCGAAGATCAATCAATCCATGGTATTGGATTCTCTTAATATTGGCAAATCGATGCTTGTTCATTTATCATGCCGTCTCTCAGCCTTATGCAGGGGTAGACAACTCCTTCACTGCTTCTGCACCCGACGCACTCCGCCTTACCTTCACTTGTTCCGGTAGCATACCAGACGAACTTGGTTCAGAAGGTCTGTCAAATGCTGCTTATTAATTCTTCATACTACTACCAAGCGGAAGACAGGAGCTAGATCACGGGATATTCCTAAATTCGAAAAAAGATGCCGTCAGGACATCCTCATTCTCGGATGGCACTTCTGATACACTGCAAGGGGGGAAAAGGGTAATGAATTGAGAATACTTCAATCAAACTCGTTCTGATTCACCTGACTGCTGTAAGGCATGCCAGACACTATTCCGCCTGTTCTCATCCCCCAAATAACCCCGCCATATCTGCGAAACGAGAGAACAAAGGAAAGAATGACATTCCCTTCCCGAAACCAAGAAACCTCAAACCCTCCTCTTCCAGAGTGCTGAGACCTTCAGCTCACCCAAGGCCAGTGGCGACATTCTCTTCTCTGCTCCGGTAACGTTCGGCCGTCAAGGGAAGCGCACTGCTGAGAAGTAGTGAACTAGTCATCCTCTCCTGATTATCTCGCCCCGTTCCTTCGTCCGTCCAAAACAGAGAATAGAGATGTCACAAGTGCCAGAAAGCGTCGTCGCACCAAAGTCACCGTCGATGTAGAAATGGTGGTATAAAAGCCGAGCCACACAACCGAAGGCCTGGAGCTGAGAGGTATGCAGTGCAACAAGACTTAGAATACCCGCCTCAAATATTTTGCCCTGACATTTCGACTTGTTCTTGATGAGCAGCTCAATTCGAGTCTCTTAAGTGAGGCTTTGGACGGTGGACGGAGAAGGATGCACCTGCCTCTTAGCAGATACAAGTGGTAGGGATTGTGCTGGCCGTTTTTAAGTTTCGCTTAAGTTGTCCCCCCTATCTGATTCGCTTAAGCTTGCGATGATATATTCTGCCGACCATGCGCAAAATGAATTACTTTGAACAGACTCCACCTTTCCTAGAGCCTCATAATCTGACAAATATTCAGAATCATTGTCAATGGCCATAAGATTGATCTTTCATATCAGGATCGACAAATACCGTCACAGCTAGGCCAACGTAAAACAGCTCACATCATCCATAGGTTTGTGGTTCCTCACAATTCGTTGGCAGAAATAGAATTCAGAGCTGCAAATCGCCAGAAAGAGCCATTTTAGACCTGGAGAAGGGGGGGAGGGGAGCTCGGAAGAATGAGCATGCACACATGCCCGCATCCACCCCACACTGCCTTGCATTGGTGGGGGTTTTCCGTAGCTATATCCCTGCTCTCAGCTCCTCTATTGCACTTACCTAAATTCCAAAAATATAGGTAGACAAGTAGGATAGAAAGAAGTAGATGGAACAGAAGAGAGCATGTTAACATATGGCCGCCTATGCGACTGGTACCTAAAGTGAGGCGACCGTGCCCTTCAGCCTCATTGCTGCCTGTCGTAGAAAACTTACCCCATGCTCGGTAATGACTCAAAGCCTCGCTGGAGCCTGTACTGCTGAGGGGGCCTGTAAAGCACGTACCAAATGACCTGCCGCCTTCCTCATACCGGCCCAAACTTGACCTCATCGGGCATACCGACTTTTTGTATTACTCAGTCCCGGTCCCAGCCCTAGTAGTATGCCGTACATTTCTTCACCAAAGGCGACCCTTACTCGCATAGGGCGTTCAGCCTCGTTGGACTCTACAGGGGTGCTAGCCGACCTCTAGGCGCCAGGCAGTCAGCCTTCTCACCAATCGCGATAAGACAACGCCAACTGCTTCTGCAGGTGATGCTGCAGTGCAGGGAGTGCTTCCCAACGCCTTTTTTCTTTAATCCACTGCATTGCGTCGTTGTCACACCGGCGGCGTGGGTGCTAGACTTTTTTCTTCGCTCTTCTTTAAGAAGATACTCGTCTGCTGTTCTTTCTCTTGCAATTTTGACTTCTGTTTGTGACTTCCGGGTGAGGCGAACTAGAGCACAAGGTCAGTGGAGGGGTCTGATGACCTTGGCACTCTTCCATTCCGTCAGCACGCTGCCGTGGTGCTCAAAGTTACATTCCGTGTGGCAAACGAGCCGCCGACACCTGGCACCGTCTCCTACTCTGCACTGAGCCTTACTGATCCGAGTATCTGCAGTGGCTCCCCAATACCACCTTCCACCGTCATACGAGTTGAACAAACATAAAACTTTGGTGATCAGGCTTGGGAGGTCGGTAGGTCCTCTGACCGTCTGCAAACATCCGCCCTCACGATCTCACCCTCGATCTCCCCGCCACATTCCTAAACCATCATCATGGATACTCCCAGCACAAACAAGAGTGAGCAGTTGGCAGAGCGGGAAGGAGCTACTCCATCTGTTGGTGAAGGCACCTCAAGCACACAAGTCGAGGCGAAGTCAACTAAATCTTCCGACAAGGCACCTAAGACCAAAACCAAGAAGGTTAAAGACTCACAAACGAAGGCTGGCAAGTCAAAGTCGAAGAAGGCCAAGGAGGTTGTTGTTAGTGAGAGTGAGGAGTCTGAGAGCTCAAGTGACTCTGACTCCGACGATGATGATACAGACTTGAGTGATTCGGAGGAGGATCCAGAGACAGAGACAGAGAAGGAGAAGAAGAAGCGGAAGGCGAAGAAGAAGGCTAAGCAAAAGGCTAAGGACAAACGCAAGGCCAAGCAGAAGAAGAAGGCACGCAAGGAGGTACGGATCTTCCTTCCATTGCAATGAGACTCTGCTAACGTATATCAGGCTTCCTCAGATTCTGACTCCGACTCAGACGATGATACAGAATCGGAAGAAGAGGATCTCACTGAAATTGAAGACGACGAGGACACAGATGCAAATGCCGATCTTCAACAACAGATCATGCTGCAGCAGATGCAGTTACAAGGTCTAGGCCAAACTGGCCTGCAACCCAACTGGGCTACAGGTCTTGGACAACCTGGACGACGAGCTGGACTCGGCGGAGGAGCTGCTGCACGACTTCAAGCCGCGAGAAATGCCAAGCAACTGGCTGCTCTAGGCCTTGATCCTACCGGTATGCCAAAGAAAGGCAGGAGGGAGAGGAGAGCCAAGCGGAAGCGTGGGAGCAAGCTTGAGTTCAAGAGAGTCGATCAGCTGTGGGATAGCACGATTCATAACTACAAGCTTACGGATACGGCTGAGGATGAGGAGTCTTCCGAGTACGACCAGTACTTGTTCAACGTTCGGAGAACTTTTGACTGGGAGGGCAAATACAAGGTCAGTATTCCCATGTGAAATTATCAAGCTACTGCTAACTCTATTTCCAGACCACTGTCGTTGACATCAAGAGTAAGCTTCTGAAAGAAGCGCTCAATGAAGTCATGGATGGAGTCAAGGGTGTCAGCCTGGTCGAAGAGACACCTTGCATTGATCCAAACTTACTCTTCCTCTACCTCGAAGATCTTCGCCAATTATATAAGGACCTGAAGAACAAGAAAGTTACCGTCAAGAAGGGCAAGCGGAAAGCCAAGAAGCGGAATGAGACGAAGCGAAAGCATCTCAAGGTTCTTCTGAAGTATCTTGACAAGGATTACGCTTCGACCAAGAAGACTCTCTATCCTATGCTGGAGTCCGGCATTATCTCCTTCGATCTCCTCTGGGCACTCTACAAACCTAATACTCTCGCATATACCACTACCTACGGCTCCATTGATGAACCACGTGCGTTTAAGATTGAGCTGGCAGAAAAGGAGTTTAGCTTCATGAAGGGTGAGTGGTACAACATCGAAGGTAGATATCTTGAATATGACGGCAAGTCATGGGGCATGGGTACTATGGACTGCGATGTTCCCGCCTTTAAGGGAGCACGCAAGATCACCAGTCTCAACTGCTATCCACTGAAGTATCACAAGAACGAGGCCAAGCTCCGAGCAGATCTTATTGAGCGAGGCAAGAAGTTTGTCTCGTTGCAGGGTGTCAACTACATGAGTCACGAGGGTATGGCCTACTATAAGAAGCGCAAGCAGATCATCAAGGTCAATATCAACGGCAGAATCATGGTCGATCCTGCTATTCATCGCCGTATCCTACCCAATTACAATGTCAGCACGGTCAAACCAAAGGATCCTGATCTGTTGGATTCGGACTCCGATGACTCGGATTCCGATGATTGTGGATGTAGTGACGACAGCTCTGACGAAGAACAAGTCAACCACTTTGAAGAGCGCGAGAAGAAGGACAAGGACGATGATGAACCTAAGATGAAGATGAAGATTGTTCTGGATGACAAAGAACAGCCTCATATTGTTGAGGTACCCGTCGATGAGAATGGCCAGGAACTCCACGTCGAGAAGCTCGAGGAGGTCCCAAGCAAGCTGGCTAGCAAAGACGGTGAGGTTGTGGCTCCGGAAGAGGACAAGAAAGAGCTTCCTGCCTTTACTGATGAGGAGTACTTAATCGCCTCTCCGGTTGTTCTAGGCTTCGCTTTCGCTGAAAAGCTGTGGCTTGAGTTCACTGTTTCAGGCGTCAAGGATATTGTCTGGAACGAGGGTGCGTATGACTCTTTGGTTCTTGAGGACAACACCAAGGCAATCGTCAAGGCTTTGGTTGAGTCACACAAGTATCACCCAGCCGAGAGCATTGACGATGTCATCCAAGGCAAGGGCAAGGGTCTCGTCGCCGTCTTGCACGGTCCTCCAGGCACGGGTAAGACCTTGACGGCAGAAGGTATCTCCGAGCTCCTCAAGTGCCCTCTGTACATGGTTTCCGCTGGCGAACTTGGCACCGACCCGCGAACCCTCGAGGCTGAGCTCCAGAAGATTCTTGATATCGCACACGCTTGGGGTGCCGTGCTCCTTCTTGATGAGGCAGACGTCTTCCTCGAGAAGCGCACAATCCAGGATATCCACCGCAATGCCCTTGTATCCATCTTCCTCCGTCTCCTCGAATACTTCCAGGGTATCCTGTTCTTGACGACGAACAGAGTCGAGACTTTCGATGATGCCTTCCAGTCTCGTATCCATATCGCACTGAGATACGGCGAGCTGAGTACTAAGGCCAAGAAGAGCGTGTTCAAGATGTTCATTGAGCGGGTTAGAGTTCTGGAGGGTGTCGACACGATGCCGTTCACTGAGGAGGACTACAACAGTCTTGCTAGGCATAACTTGAACGGTCGACAGGTAAGCAACCTCTCCTTTCTAGTTTTTCTTATCGAAATACTGACATTATTGAATAGATCAAGAACACGATCCGCACCGCACAAGCTCTGGCCGTCAACAAGAAGGAGCCGCTCAGCATGGAGCACATCAAGCGCGTGCTGGACGTCTCAAATGCCTTTGACCGCGACCTGAAGGGTGGTACGAGCTACGAGGACGCGATGAGAGGATATTTCTAAGCCTTTGGGTTCAGATCTGTCCTCCACAAATCTCCCCTTCTCCTCCAATCTCGATGGTCCTGCGTCGAAACACCTCCCTGAATTCACGGCCTGCCACCACCCTTCCTCTTTCATTTCACTGCATTGTGTTCATACTGCGAGATTTTCACGGCCTTTGCAATCACTAGTAATGGAGCACATGACGAGCGAGCGAGCATTTTCTCTTCTACACTACAGTCCCTTCTTCACTTCTTTGTCCATGTAATTACGAGCTTCATGATGGCGATGGATGGGTCTGGTTATGATGCAGCGCTGATTTGGGAATTAAATTGGATTGCACTTGGATTGGGACTTGGGATGGGATGGGATTGGAGCTGGTATTTAGGCGGGAATTGTATGGATATTCTACACTCCGTTGATTTGTGAACTGGTTTGTGAGTACGCTTGAGTTGTGATCGTGACTATAATCCGAAAGCTCCAAACTTTTTGGTATTTCAAAAGCGCTGGACTCAAACGCGTCCACATCTCCACCAAAATATTTCACATTGGCCGGATTCTCCCCCCTAGCTCTTTCAGCTCTAGGAAGAATCTCTGACCCTCCTTCTCGGATCGCATTTTCTCCTCCACGTCAGTCTCACGCAGCAACAATATTCACGCGAAACGCGCTGAGTGAAGGTCAGAGAGTAGGGAGAATATTAGGTTTTGATACAAAGTCGAAATCTACATGCTAATAAGGGCAGAGTCTCCGATATCCATCCGAAGGTTTCATCCATCCTCTAGACGCCCCTCCCCAGCCATGCATGATTCGTTTACTTTCCGGGGTTTTGCGCGACGAATGCGACGCCCTTCTCGATATTCTGGAAGGTAGATGTCAGTGCCACGAATTGAAAGGGATCCAAAACTGTAGGAGGTTCTTACCTTCTTCAAATCCTCCAAGCAAGCATCAATCAACTTCTGCTCCTCAGCAGTAACCTCACCAACATCATGGATCTTCTCAACACCATTGGGACCCAACTCGACCTTGCTGGCGAAGAACTCAACACCCTGGTCCTTGTACAGAGGGCTGTCGACAAAGGTTGGCTCAACAACACCCTTCTCGCCCTGCGCAGCCTTCAACAAGCTCTCGGCGAAGCGAGCACCAGCCATAGCCATGGACAGAGTAGCAGATCCAGCACCATCCTTAGCCTTGACGACCTCATCACCACCGAATTGGACACGGTTCAACAGAGTAGCGTCACCAACCAAGTCAGGGTGCGAGGACTGCGAGAACAGAGGAACGATGGTAACGCCAGAGTGTCCACCGACAACAGTGATGTTCTCATCAGCGGGGTCGGTCTTCTTGATCTCAGAGACGAAGCGGGAGGCGCGGACGACATCGAGGGTGGTAACACCAAACAAGCGCTTGGGGTTGTAGACTCCCTTGGCCTTGAAGATCTCGGCGACGATTGGGACGGTGCTGTTGACGGGGTTCGAGATGACGAGGATATTGGCATCAGGAGCGGATTCGGCGGCGGCCTTGGCCAAGTCGCGGACGATCGAGGCGTTGGTGTTGAAGAGGTCGTCGCGGGTCATGCCTGGCTTGCGGGGGACACCGGCGGGAATCAGGACGATCTCGGAGCCCTTGAGAGCTGCGGCGAGGCCAGAGGGTGTAGGATCGTAGCCAGTGACCTTGCTCTTGGTATTGATGTGGCTGATGTCTGCGGCGACACCTGGGAACTGTTAGAACTTATAGATTAAGTTGGGGGAGAGTCTGCGAACCTGGTGCCATGCGGATATCATAAAGGGCGAGGTCTGTGACGCGGGGGTTGAGCTTGAGGAGGAGGGACAGAGGTTGACCAATTCCACCGGCTGCACCGAGAACTGTGACCTTGGACAACTGTAGAGAAGAACCTCGTGAGCAATTGGTTTTCACAGCAGCTAATGACGTCGAAGGAAGCGGTTGGTGAGACCTACATCTCTGGCAGAGGCGGAGAAAGCCCTGCGCTGGGTAGCGCCCGTCAATGCTCTGCGTGCAGCGAACATGATGTGAATTGATATTTCGGAAGGAGAGGAGGAAGGATGGAATTGATTTGCGGGTCGGACAGATGGGAGTCTTGAAAGAGGAGCTTTGTCTTTTGCTTGAGAGATTTTAGCTTCCTGGGCCACCCGAATCCCGAACTAATGCCAACTGGTCAAGCTTGGGTCTTGGTAGCACGTGAGAGGTGACAGTAGGCACTTACTCTATCTTTTCTTACTATTTCACTTTTGCATGCCTAAGGCGTCCAGTATACTGCGTCTTTATTTTTGGGTGGATAGTAACTGTCTTCTCTCCTAGTTTGGGGTCCTTTATTCCTGGCTCACCTCAAGCAACTGTTGGGGAGCAAGTCCTGCATGACATAAGCAGTAGGCCGTGTAACCATTGAAGGCATCTCGACTACCGAGGCTCTACAACACGACCATTAATACCATGTTTGAGAGACTTGGAATACTTGATGTTAGATTTTTTTGACCCGAAAGAATCTTTAATATCGAGCTCTAAGATTGACCATACACATTCACACCTAGAGCACAAGTCACTGCCGCGCAGCTCAGCACAACCGATATCAGCTAGTTACTCTTCCTCAGCACTCAACCTCTCTTCTGTCCAAATTTGACCATAAAAAGGCAAATCCCCACAATTAAACCGATGATGATTGGGGACCAGAAGAGGAGAAGACACCAACCGCCTGCGTCCGTCGGTCCCTCCTCAACCGGATTTCCGTTCTCCAGAGCAACTCGATTCTCCTCGTGACGTCCAACACTACGCTCGAGCTCTTCGGCCTTCCGAAATACGTCCTCCGCTACCGGCAGCATCTCCAGCGCTACTGGTCCACCGGGCTCGTTCGTTGTCAAGACGTAGCGGAAGCGATTCATGGCCTGGCGTGCGTTGTGAAAAGTATTGACTCCGCAGATCGCCATACCGTAATGAGCTTGAGCGATGACCCAGACTGAAGTAATGTTAGTGCATGTCAAAAAAGGTTGAGCTTTGAGGTGGTCCATACGTGGCTCCTTAATGTCTCCCTGTCAATGAATTAGTCCTATGGTCACTTGCAGAAACGGACGAGAGGGACTTGGTGAAGCTGAGTGCTGAGTGCAACATGCTCTTCAGTCGTACATTTGTATGACTGAGAATCCAAAGGTGAAGAATAAACTTACAATGATCTCCTGACAGACTGCATAACAGTGACCGAGGTCTCCACGCTTGAAGAATCTCGCGGCTTCGTCAAGACGGGCATGGAAGTAGTGGATGGTAACTCGTGTTGGTTCCGACATGCTGTCGATGATCAAGATGTTGAGGTTGATTTTGGAAGGGTGAGAGGGCTGTAGAAGTGAAGGATTTGGAAGGTAATAGATCGAGATTTTATGACGAATATCTGCCAGTCGGCGTCCATTGCATCGGTGTTGACAGTGGCTTCATGTGGCACCATGTAGGTTCGTGATTGTGAAACAGACAACTTGGGGATGAAGATGGTCCCGGGCGGCAGGTCAGGGGTTATTGATGGACAAAAGTTATCGGTGAAGGATACCCAAGGATCAGAGATACAAAGAGAGAAGACGTCTCTCAGAGGATGCGACGTCTGGGAAGACGAGGTCTCCAAGAGCTCCGGAATTGCGGGCGTAGTGATATAAAGTAAGAAGAGATAACTAGGAAGATGCAACCAGGAAGAAGAGAAGTCCATAGCGAAGAGATATTCATTTAAAACAGATGACCAGGAAGATGGAGCACCCACGGCTAGGTACATGGGAGGAGAGATGTCCAGGAAGGATTTGGAGAAGATGTACCTAGAATAGAAATGTTGAGTCTTTACTGCATTGCCATTACTCAATTTACACTTCGTCTCAAGCATTAGAGCTTACTAGGCATTCATGTACCTTTTCTGGCTAATCAGGAGCATCATGCCGAACTTAGATTGAAAGTGGAGGAAGGTGACTTGCTTATCGGTTTGCCTTGCACTCCAGAGCCCTTTAAAAAGTCCTTTTTGTCTCAACTGTCTCGTGTTAAGCTATCAAAATAGATAAACCCTTTTATAAGGCCAGGAAGATTTTGGGAGCATTGGTTTTCAAGTGATGAGCTCCATCAATATGACGAGAGTGAGTTCACTTGTAGCAGATCAAGAGCGGTGACAAGCTATGTCGCGACTTCCTGAATCTAGGGAAGCATAGCCAGAAGGCAGAACAAGGGAATCTAAGTCAAGAAAGGCAATAGAAGATGGAGGCATTATTTACACCAAGGTGAGCTCTTTTGATCTTCAAAGTGGGCTTGAATGGAGAGTAACTTAGCTACTTTGCCAATATCACTGGCTTGATGGATGTAGCACTGTATCCCATACAGTTTCTTGAGACTTGTCTGCAAGCTGAAAGTTTGCGGATGGACAGTACTTCTTTGAAAGCTTCGGAATAACAAGCCTTTTACAAAAACATTTGAATCAATATGCATTGCTTTGTAGTAATGGAATAACGAGAACAGGAAGTACAAGGCTCTTGAGGCTCTAGCAGATGCTGATCTGTAAGACTCTTTCCTCGGCAGGATTTTGGAACACTTTTTCTAGCGAAGCGCCCCTTTCATACGTTCAGGAAATAGGATATAAGAGAAGACCATTGGTCTGCCTCAATCCTGGATTTGGCAAAACTCAAGAGCAGCCATTTCAACCAACTGCATCCACTCTCTACAGACGGGAGTTCCAATTTCTCTCAATCACAATGGCAATCCCTAATTCCGAGGCATGCAACCAGTTCTTCCGAGCTGCCGTAGACGTGCTCGTGGGTCCAGGTCGCGACGAGGACAGGTTCTTCGCTGCATGTAGTTCAATTATCGCCCACGCAGACCGGAGTTGTACGTGCCTATCTCCTACAACCCTTATCTTCCCAACTGTCGACACCCATACTTATTACTGTAAACTAATCCCAATGCTCCGCAGCTCTCCAAGCAGCGTCGGCATACATACTCCTCGCCTTCTCGCCCACCGGCAGAACACGGAGCCTCCAACTCGCAATTCAGATCTGCCAAGACGTACGCCAATTCTCTAGGGACGATAACATCAAACGCATACAGTGCACAGCAAACACCTTGCTGGATACTATCCAGAAAGAGAAGCATCCAGGTTCCATTGGACAGGATGACCTCGTCCGTTACTTAAAGCAGAAGCTAGTTATCGTATGCCGGATGCGTGGTGCAACTTCTGTCACACCGTCAACTCCTACCAATGTGGCTCAGGTACGCGGAGTTCTTTATTACCTAGGATTGACGTTACTTCGGGATGCTGATACACGTTTCAGGGACCTCAGATTCCGCCAACGATCAACGATCAACGCACCGCCATCGAGCCCAACTGGGCCTCCTACTGACAGCGCAAAGGCTGGACAAAAGCACAAGCGTGGTGCGAGTGATGAAACGGTGCTATTTGAGACGGAAAGAGGAAGGTATGATAGAGCTGCTGATGAGGATGAGCCAGCAAAGAAGGATGAGACTGTCAAAAAGGATGAGACGGCCAAAAAAGACGATATGGTCACGAAGGTCGATATGGTCACGAAGGATGATATTGTCAAGCAGGACGATATGGTCAAGAAGGATGAGATGGTCAAGAATGACTGATGAAAACGGCGGCTGTTCAGGTAGTCGTCAGATGAAGAAAACAGGATGTCAACGCATTTCGACTTGCGCTGCATTTACTTGCAATATCAATGGAAGGTTCTGTTTGGGCAAGATTACATTTCCGCTCACTTGAGGAGCATTGGAGCTAAAGCTGCGCGCTGGAAGTACTAGAGCGCGCAGTTCCCAATCGAGACACTGCAACTGCGCACCGAAGAACAGTCAATGTGAAGATCAGCATTAAATTCAAGCATAAATGAAGAAAGTCCCCGCATGGCTTGTTGCAATTCGAAGTGTCTATTGGTGATCTATCTTCTAGTCTGCAAAAAATAACTACTCGATAGTATGAATGCTTTCTTGTGCACAAAACAAGAAAGTCAACCCTGCAGCAGACGTAACTCCATGACCAAGGCCAGATGCGCAAGCCGCATCCCATGCTAAATAAATAGACGGCACAATTTTTTTGATTCCTCCGCTCATCTAAAATCGTCTCTACCATCCATCGCAACTTTAGTCGTCCTCGTCGGAGAAGACCTCCTCACCACGCTTTCGGCGGGCCATACGTTCCTTCTTCTTCTTTCGGAGTTCGGCGGATGTGAGCTTCTTGGCCTTCTTGGTAGAGACGATCTTGTTGCCCATGGCGTCGACTGCGGGTTGTGTAAGCTAGAAATTTTCAAGCGAGTTCGGGAGCACTTACACTTCTCCTCTTCCTCATCATCATCACCCTTGAGACGCGGTCCGCTTCCCTGGCCCTGTAAAAACAATCAGTAAACAGAATTTCGGCATTTAGAGAGGGTTTTGCCCACTTGAACCCACTATTTAATCGTTAGCAAATGTTGTTCAATCACGGTTGGAGAAGGGGGGGCACGTACGTTGTGTCCTGAAGGAGTCATTTTACCATCAACCACTGCCATCAGCGTCAGTAAATGTCAATATAGAGAAGGTTGAGACCTTTCATACCAGCCCAAACTTCCTCAGTCAAGTCCTTAGTGAACTCGGCAGAGTGAGTGATGATGATTACCTATAAGAGGTTAGTCGGTGTTCGGTCATTGGCGGAACTTCCCGGCAGGTTGCACCCAACGGGAAGTCCATGCGACATGCAACATTACAAGGAAGAAAAAGAATTACTTACACCACCCTCGAAAGACTTAATAGCCTTCGACAAAGCACCGAGCGAATCACGATCCAGGTAGTTAGTAGGCTCGTCAAGAACGATCAAGTGAGGTCGCTGCCACGAGCAAGCAGCAAGGACGACCTTGACACGCTGACCTCCAGAAAGACCCAGCATACGGGAGTGAGAAACCAACTCAGCATCGAGACCGAAGTTAGCGCAGTGAGCCTCGATCTCCTTACGGACCAAAGGTCGGAATTGACCGCTGGCTAGAGCCTCCTTCTGATCGACCTCAGCAACCATCTTTTGATGGGAAGCCAAGATTTCAGTACGGGGAATCCATGCGTTGTCGGCAGTCATCATGGGGATCTCTCTCTCGTTCTTCTGGCCAAGATTCTCGACGAGAACGAACGAACACTCATACTCGTACGAGTTCTTGAACTTACGACGGGCATGGATACCAATAACACGGCGAGTGGTTCCCTCAATCTTGTAGATCTTCTTCATGGCGTTGTCATCCTCATCGGTGATGATCTTATTGGCACGATCCATAGTCTCACGATCCTCACCAGTCTGGAATCGCCATTGGATATACTCGGAAGGAGTCTTCTCCAAGTGGTGATCGATATGGGCGAAAGCGTGCTGCTTGATATATGCGATACGGATGTTCTCGTGGGTGTAAACATCACCGGTGGTCGGGAGAAGTTCACCAGTCAAGACGTTGATGAGAGTAGATTTACCAGCACCGTTGGGACCAATGACGGCAATACGAGATCCCAGGGAGCACTGGAAGGTAATGTCGGAAATTTGGGGCTTTGGGGTACCAGGATATTGGAAAGACATCTTGGAGACACGGACAATGGCCTTTGCCTTGGTCTTGACACCCTCGAGGAAGCCTGGCTCAGGGAACTTGAATTCCATCTCAGAAGCACCAAGCTCGAAGTAGGAACGGGCAGATGGGCACTTCTTGACGAATTCTCTCAAATTACCACGGTAACGCTTGAGCTTGAAACGTTCGTAGTTGATAATGTGTTGGCAAACGTTGTTGAGGAATCCAGTGTCGTGGGAAACGATGATGGATGTGCATGGAGACGCCATCAGGTAATCCTCGAGCCACTTGACGTTCTTGACATCCAAGTGGTTAGTGGGCTCATCAAGAAGAAGAATATCAGGGTCCTCGAACACAGCACGAGCAAGAGCCAACTTCATCTTCCATCCACCAGAAAGAGCGGTGATCTCGTTTGCAATCATCTCAGCAGTGAAGCCGAACTCGTCCAGCTTCTTCTCCACATCAGCCTGGGAGGTGGTAACACCAACCTCAGCAAGCTTCTTCATAGTCCAGGCAATGGTAGTTTGTTCAGTATCCGCAGAGTCAAGATCGTGCTCTACGAAAACGGTCTTAACCTCGCTCTTCTTGGGGAAACCCTCAACCTGCTCGTTGTTGATAGCGCGCATGAGGGTGGACTTTCCGGAACCGTTGGGACCGCAAAGACCATAACGTTGACCACGCTTCAGACGGAGATGAGTTTGGTTAAGCAAGATCTTAGCACCGTAGGCCAAGTTGAAAGTGCAGTTACACAAATCCTCACCTTCCTCGTCATCGGCCTCCTCAGCATCCTCAGCCTCAGCACCGGGAGATGCGCGCTTTCGGAGAGAATCAACAATTTCCTGTGCATTAGGCTCACCAATGATGGCGGCCAAGTAGGGCTTCAGGTTCTGAGTCCAGCTGGTGGAATCGGCATCCTTCTCATCGATGAGCTGGCCGGCCATGGCGGAAATGTACTCCAGGCAAGGCTTGAATTTGGTGATAGCGGCCTTGTGCTTGGGTTCAAGGATAGCCTCCAGATGTGCAAGAACGGTGGAGATATCACCAGCGTGGGAGACCTCAGGAATCTTACCATCCTTAACATCCCCGACGCGGATGAGTGTATCGAGACCTTGCTTGGTCTTCTCACGGGCCTCAGGATCAGCCAAGTTCTCGTAGTTCTTGGTAAGACCGGGCATCAACTTAGGTAAGAAAGCAGCAACAATCTGGGGATCCTCGACAAGCTTACACATGTTGTCGACGATAACCGCAGACTTACGCTTGATAGCAGTCTCACGCTCAGCAAGACCACGATCGAGAAGGGGAACCATAATGGCGAGGGTTGGCTCGTGAACATCAGTGACGAAAGTGGTCGCACCGAGCAGGTGGACAGTCTCGGGGACGTTCTCTGGCTTGGCGATACACTTGATGAGCTCCGGGATGAAGCGCTCAATATCCTTGTTGACGATGAGACCGCAGACCTTCTCCATTGTACCATATGCCATCTTCTTCACTTCTGGCTTTGTGTCCCACATCGACTCGGAAACGACTGGGATGAGGTCGGGAACGCGGAGGGCGAGTTGTGCGGGCGCGGAGACAACCAAGGTCTCAATGAGAGTGAGACCAGTGATCTTCTCTTGCCATTTTTGTGCGGTGAGAATTGAGCTGATAATCGGGGGGAGGGCCGCCTTGACGGCGTTGGCGTTGAGAGCCTTGACGATGCTCACGGCGGCGGCTTGAGCTGCGTTCTTAACTGGAACCATCTTGTCACCGACGGCTGAGAGAACCGAAGGGAGAAGAGTGACCAGGTATGGCTCGACAGCGGCAGAGGTATCGGCATGTTCAGCGATGGCTTGAATGGCATTGAGGGCGCGTTCGCGGACGTTGGCATCCTTCTTGTTGCCAAGCTGCTTCTTCAGAGACTCGACAGTCCTGCAGTGGCGATCGTCAGCAAAAGTTTTCGAGAAAGTTTCGTAAAAGGTGAATTTGCGACCGGCAGGTCATAATGATGCTAAAGTTGAAGCAGATTGCTCTGCAAACTTTGATTCTGGGTGCGATTTTGAAATCTTTGAATACTTACTTGATGGGAGCCTCCTTCTCCTCAATATCGCCATTAATGAAAACAGCGATGTTGTGGGTGCTGGCATTAATATCGTCTTGAGCCTTGGAGATCCAGAGCTTTGCCATCAGTTCATCAAGAACCTTCTGGCTATTCTTATTCTCCTTGGAAGACATGCTGGCGGTTGTGGAAGAAGTGTCCGTAACAGCTGGCATTCTGAAGAGGTAAGAGAGAGGATGGAGGGGCGAAGGTGGGAGAATGAATTTTCTCAGCGGGATGCGCTAAGATAGGGTATCGGTGTGGTATGTGCGCGCGATGGGATTCGCTCAAAAGAAACGAAGTTGAAGCCGAGACCTGTGCGATGGTAACGCCGAGTCTCTCTATGATGGGTCGCTGTCTATGTCTATGCGATCAAAAAGACAGAGTCGAAGACGAAGGAAAAGAGGTGTATGAAATCTAGAAGAAAGTTTGGGAGGACAAGCTCTTTTAAAAAAAAAAAATTTTGGCCAGCGGTGGCAGCAGCGATTTCTAGATTCCGGCTAAGCGAGGACTAGTGCGGTTTCGATTTAGCCCAGACCTCTATTTCGAGTCGGCAAAGCACCGCTTTTGAATATCTTACACCGGCCTCAACAACTTTTGCGGATGGAAGTCGAAGCGGCAAACCAGATGTCCGACAAATTTTGCCTTGTTTCCTTGGTGGTATGTCCAAGAACATGAAAAATCTTGTTACTTTTAACTTCCTTTGAAGCTTGTATATCAGTCCTGTCTCCCATGCGCCAGCCCTGAAGCAAAAATAAAACAGGAAGTAATCTGCATATCTTGTACCACTTTGATTGCACAGCAACACAGCCTCGACACCGTGTCATCTCCACGAATGAGTAGCTCAGCCTCTATCCAACCTGCAACGCATAGTTGCCCCCGGATCTCCTCGTTCAGGATGCTCAAGTACCCCAACATATTCCGAAGCGTGAAGGCTACATGGCGGCATAGACTCATCGGCCCTCCCGAATAGGGTTTGGGGCTGAGAAGCCATGGGAACTTCAGGGCCAAGCTTTGGTACCTCACCGACACGACTCAGCATTATTGCAGGCTATTCGCAGAGGCTGTTTCGGTCATGGAACAATTTGTCGGATGCTACGCTCGAGCACTCGCCCTGACTCAATTTAAATCTGGAGAAACAGAATACTTCATCGCGTTCTGCAATTCACTCGAGAATGTCGTGCAGTTGAAATCAACGTACCAAGCACCGTCTGGGAGAGATCTTGCATGGCATAACCGCAGAAGCGCTAACCACAGGCTCTTTCTATTTCCGGCGACCGCCCACGCAGTCGCAGTCAGCATAAAGAACTAGTTTCCTGCTTCACCGCTCTTCACTCCCGACAAGTTCAACGACCTCAATATGATTCTTCTTCGATATTTTTGTTACCCCACACTTCGCCAGCCTTCTCCACAATTACGATTACGGTGATTCTGATAAGCTATCGCCAGCCATTACTTCGGTATGTCTCTGCCAGGTGGGTCACGATGCGTACCCCTCCCCCTTTTCAAAAGTTCTGAATATCTTCAAAGGGAAGCAGAATATTTATGAACAAATGCCTAGAAATTGGCCATCTACGTCATTGGTTGCCTGAGATTCCCTTACTTCTCCCTGCTTTCTTTCCGCTCATCAATTTGAGTGGCTTCCTGCATGCAACTGGGTGTGGCAAGTCACGTGCGAAGCACTTTCCTAATGCAGCTCATGAAGGCGATACGCCCTGAGTAACGAGGAGGTGTCTATTTCATGCTCATTTCGATGCTCAGATGTCTAGTGCTCGTGTCTTGCAAAGATCTTCCAGGTGCTATCCGTTGCTTACATCACATTGCCATCCAGTCAAGTCCATGTTTGTTACATCCGCCTCCTCCTTCAAGTGAATTACTCCCACGAATCGGGTCGAAATGTGGTTTGCCCAACAGTACCGGGTCTCCGTGATGAGTCAGAGGCTAGCCAACAATTTTATTTCAAGCATCACTCTAGGCAATATATTTCTTAGCTACGTCAAGTTCACACTTCCGTGCCATTTCCTGAGTTCCACTCCAGGTCGCCTACGAACGTACTCGGCCATGATTGGATGCCTCATTTCCGCTGAGGGCCTTCCAGAATGTCATAAGAAGATGTCACCCTGTCTAAAGTAATGGATTGTCGTCTGATCAATGTGACAATATATTCCACTGGAGGGCGCAGACGATTCTAGGCTCTCGATGAGGTTTGCGACTCGAGAACGCCTAATTGGGACACTTCATAGACGTCGGTTGGCTGCAGGTCGTTGGACACGAAGCTTCGACAGCTGGAACTGTTTACTTGGTACGGAAATGTGCTACTGGCCAAGTGCGACATTCCTTTCTTCCATATACTCGATGCTTGCGCTTTCACTGGTAACGTTACTCATTCGTCACTGTCCTTCAGCTCAAGTCTTTGAAGCCCCTTTTATCAAGAGCAAT
Source organism: Cairneyella variabilis (assembly GCA_001625345.1). Taxonomy (NCBI): domain Eukaryota; kingdom Fungi; phylum Ascomycota; class Leotiomycetes; order Helotiales; genus Cairneyella; species Cairneyella variabilis. The sequence continues at coordinate 17,734 of AYLM01003092.1, forward strand.
TCAAGTTTCCAATGCAGATTTTCTCCCAAGAATCAAATCTGAAGCAATTCTCTCTATTCTACCTAATCATGTTTCCGACGAGAGGAATGTGGCCAGTATCGGCGATCTGGTTTATACCAGAGGCCCGAAGACGCAATTTACGCCGTCGCCCTCCCTATTTTGACCCTTTTGGGGGGATTTCAGCGCCTGGAGTATTAAGCAACGCAATGACGATTTCTCCGAGAGCTGTTGCAAGAAGGCTGCAACGACCTTTCCCTGGTATGTAAGTACCTAGCAACCGAGCCCTTGATGCACTCCTGCTACTGGCTACCCTCTACAGAAATCGGAGAGACAACTTGAGATACCAGCTCGCACTTCAGTCTCTCGCTGGGAGTGCACTTAGTGGCAGTGCTTATGGAGTGTATGGCGATCTGCTGGGTTCCTATGGATTATTGAGCCTTCTCATTGAAGCACACCGATGCTACCTCACCGATGACATCTTTGGACTTGTTTCTGTCTTGGAGCAAGTCGTGCAAGTCTTTGGGATGATCAGCAATGGCACCTTGGGAGCCGGTGCTCGGATGCTGGAAGAGCTCTTGTTGGTGGCTATACGCTTCATCCCATTGTTTGAAGTGGTGCCAGACCCTGACTGCCTCTACGATTTCGTGGAATCGGTATACCTGATCACGGGGCGGGATCAGGGACCGTTGAGTGCAATGCTGAGTGCTAAGAACTTGGATCAGCAGGACGATATCGTACGAATAGCACAAACCGAGGCTTTGACACAAGGCACATCATTTTGAACGATATTATCACCGTACTGCAACTCCGAACAATGGGGTATCCAATTTAAGTTTCTCATAATAATATCGACATTGCGGGGTGGCAGAGCGGATATACCACGAGGAGTTCCAACGAACCCTAAATCCAGGATTAACGTCTTCAAGGCATCAACGTTCGTTACATGAATGCTAAACTCATTCCGATCGCTTTCATCTCATCAACCTACTACGAATCATTATCGTCGCTCGGACTTCACTGACGCCCCAACGGCGACCCACTTTATTGAGTTTTTCCAGAACAATTCTCAATCGCGCCGTCTCTCACTAGCATGACCCCTATCCTCCCAGCCAAGACTTCCCCTGCAGCCGTCAGATATATTTATACTTTACAAGGTCTCGTCATCAGGCGATTTTCAAAAGAACGTTCCCAGCTCACGCAATCTCCACGACTCGTTACCTGTCACCAGCATATTCCCTCCTAGTTGTCCGCCTCACCACAAAGTCTGTCGTTCTGCGACAAGACGCATGAGTCGAGTCGCGCTACCAAAATCACTTCATAATACAAATACGATTTCCATTCCACATCGACGTGAAGATGCCATCTCCGAACTCAACAATCAGAGAGGAATCATGGATGAGAGCACAGCTGAATCGGGAAATGAGGAGGTGAAGGAAGTTACGGATGTGCAAAGCGCAAGTGAAAGAGTGTCACTGGAAGAAGCCAGTCAATCAATATGGCAATTGGTTCAACAGTACAGAGCAGGAGTTCTTTGGTCGGCATTTACTGGCCTCGCTGCTACCAACTGGGGAATGGATGTTCTTGTAGGCTCTCCCCTCAACCTCCACGTTACTGCAACTCACATCCTACCCACAGCTTTCCAATGGAGTCATTTCCGTACCTTCGTTCCAAAAAGATTTTGGATATCTCTATCAAGGCAGTTACATCATCAGCGCAAGTTGGCAGATTGCCTTCAATACGGCCTCCTCCATCGGTGGCTTCTTTGGGGCGATTGGAGCTGGCTACCTCGCAGATAGACTGGGCAAGAGATTAACGCTTGGATTGGCATGCATCCTCAGTATCGGTGCTGTCTTTATTCAGGTATTTGCGCAAAACTCGGGAATGCTGTTTGCAGGAAAGGTAAGTCTCTCCTCCATTTAGACAAAACATGCACTGACAATCACAGCTCATCAACGGTTTCTCCCTTGGCGCGTTCCTGACTATCCCATCCGGCTACGCAGCAGAAGTATGCCCAGTCGAAGTCCGCGGCCTTACCACATCCGGGGTCCAGCTCTTCATCGGCATTGGCCAATTGGCCGCAAATCTTATCCTCAAAGCAACCGGAACTCTTGACTCAACGCTCGCATACACCATTCCCTTCTCGCTGCAGTTCGTCTTCCCAGTCTGCCTCCTCGTCGGCCTTCCATTCTGTCCGGAGTCTCCGTGGTTCCTTGTCCGGACACAAAAGCAATCACTCGCTACCGCTACGCTCTCGCGATTAGGATATCCGAACCCAGGTAAAACACTCGCAGAAATGGCGCACACGATTCGAACTGAGGAACAGCAAGCAACGAAAACAAGTTACCTTGACTGCTTCAAAGGCTCCGATCTCCGCCGCACAGAAATAGCAATGGGCATCTTCTCCGTCGCGCAACTTACAGGCGTTGTCTTCGTCATAGGCTACAGCAGCTACTTCTTCGAGCTCGCTGGCCTCTCTGCTTCCTCATCATTCAGCATGTCGGTCGGTGTATCGATCCTAGGTCTCGTTGGCGTCGTGTGTTCATGGTTCCTCATCAACCGCACGGGACGACGATCTACTGTACTCTTTGGAATGATCATCCTCACGCTCCTGCTGTTCCTCATTGGCATTTTGGACGTTGTGCCAGTAAGTAAAAGCAATTTAGGCCCGGTGTATGCACAGGTGGCTTGCATTATCGTCTTCGCGTTCATATACCTGCTCACCATCGGACCTATCGGGTACGCGCTCTTCGCCGAGATCTCATCGTCGCGCCTACGCTCGCGGACTGTGGGCCTGGGCATCGTAGTCCAGAGTGCCTTTGGGGTCCTGATGAACATTGTTGTTCCATTGTTGATTAATCCCGATGCTGCGGACTTGGGTGGCAAGATCGGATTTATTTTTAGTGGCACCAGTGTTGTTGCTTTGGTGTGGTGTTGGCTTAGAGTTCCGGAAACGGCGCATAGGAGCTTTGAGGAGCTGGATTGGCTGTTTGAGAGCCGTGTGCCGGCGGGGAGGTTTAAGGGGACAGTGGTGGTTGCTATTGATTCATGATATTGTGTGACTGGAGTCTTGATTTTTGGTTTAGATAGCGGTGTTTTGTAATGAGTAATGATATCTGGTTTATATAGATGTCAATGCGAGATTCTCTTTGTCCAAGTGTTAGAGTGTGACTTGCCCCTTTCTCGTCCTCGCTAATAAGCGAGGGTCAACAACAACTTAAAACTTCAACTCCGTTTGGCTTTAGATACAGTGGTTGCATCTGGTGTAAGAATTTATGAGGTGGGAAAATCTCTTGTGGCAAATTAGAGAGTGAAGAATGAGTAGTGCAATCGTTCTTTGAAAGTGTTCCTGGTTGCCTGCTACTCGGATCGAGTAACAAGTTATATCCGTACCGCTCTCTATTGAATTTAGGCAGTTCAAAATATCTTTGGAGCCAAATTATTCTGCTAGCATTGACCGTAGTAGATAGAAACATGTCTTCGAACCTTTGATCCCTTCCTCAAGTTTCTCCTCCCAACAACACCAACGGCTTGGCATCCTAACTTGGTAAGAATTCTTTTGTTCTATCAGAGCTATCGTATACTATACACCCTGCTAATACTGTCGTCGCCATCTTAGCGGTCAAATATCCAACCTCTGTCACCCCGATCAACTCGACTACGGCGACATGCCGCCTCCATCCAGCTCCGTTCCCGCTACCCCCCCAGGCCTTACATACTCTGTGACCCTCTGTCGAGCCAATAGCCCTGGTGCGTCAGCAACCACTCCACCCAAGGGTACCTTTGTCATTGTTGTTGATGATTGCGTGGCCAGAGCGGAGGCTACGACCGGCATATCCGCAGACAAACTTATGTTAGGCGTCTCAAATGTTACCCTCAGTGAGTTACTTAATCGGTATGTTGTTCCCCTTAATCGGATTTGCAGAGCCTCGTTCCAATACTTTAGAAAGCAAGATACTTTGATTGGGCTCGACAAGACCTAGTTAGCAAGCATGCTAATTTTAGTGCAGGATTGATGTCCTCCAGACAACCCCGAACAACACTGCTCAACTCTTCGACTTCCAGAATGACTCCCCTTTGCCTCAAGAACAAGTCGAAGCTGCAATGGACAAATGGTACAGAGAGGAGTTTCAGGCCTGGGCTCGGAGATGCCAGGACCTGCAGACTAAAGAGACCAAACAAGCTCAGGAGATTCAGGCATTGAAGGAAAGGCTTGCAGAGCAGGAAGCACAGCATTTGAAGCAGATCCAAGCAATGGGTCAGACTCTTTCAAACGAGCAAGCCCTTCACACTCAGGAAATTGAACACTTGCGTGAGGAAATGGGTTCTGGTGGATATGTTGAAGGTCAATATGAGAGCCAAGCCCCATACTAGTCACTGCTTCTTGGAGAGATTGGGTGCGGTGGAAGTAAGATTCATGCAGAGCATTTAGGAAAACTTCGCAAGAGTAGCCATGGAATTGTCCTCGGTTGGCCGCAAGCCTGAATACCTTTAGTTTCGTAAATAATTTGGAAGGCGCTCTTCTTGATCTGCCTCCAAGAGTCTGTCACCAACCATGCTTATGGCACGAAGAGGCGGGTGGCTCGCTGCTCCCACTTGCGCCTGCTGCTCCTAATGCGCGCATTCCCCCGCATCCTCTCCCACCAATTCATCATCCATATCACCTCCGTATCTAATTGTTCAACAACATGCTTCAGCTCCCGAATCTTCTGTTCTTGCTTTGTAATCGTCTTGTCCTGATAATATATCCGATGTTGCAAGCTCGACTTGAGAAAGTCCAATCGAGCGATTCCGGCTTTCTGGTTCTTGATGACTTCTGCTTGATGCTTGATCTCCGTTCCCTTGTCGAATGCTTCTTTGATCCAGAACCGAAAGCCAGCGGCAATGTTGTTGACTTGAGAACCTAACACGAGCCGGAGACTGTAAGGTAGCAACATGGCTTTTTCCTGAATTCTAAGGTATATCGTTAACCCTTTCATCCGAAGTAAGAATAAATTTCCTGTGGTAAAACTTTCTACTTTCGAATATCTGACTACTATCGAATACCTGACTGCTGTCAAATTTCCCCGTCCTGCCAAAGTGTTTCTGTCGGATTCCCGAGAGACAAGTGGGTCTCTCAAGGAAAGCTCGAAAAGTGCATTTCAAGCTGTAGCCATCTTCCAGGGAAAGACTCCTAGGATGCTTTCCCGTCAGTTCGAACGCGTAAGTCTCTAGGACTCTGGCACTAAGAGCAAAATTCGTTCGCTGGAAGGTAGGAGAGTAGACTAGTGATCTGGGTATGCTCGGCTCAGAGTGTCGTGTCGGAGGGTGTGCGAGTGTGATTGGGAGGTAGGGTTTCTTGAGCCGCCGACCTCGGGGAAGCAGAATTTGGCGAGTACCTAGGATTTGGTAGGGGTTATGGCAGAAGGCCTGAGGAGTTGGTGGTATCAAGGAGGGCGTCATCGTCTGCTGTTGATGGTTGGGGTATGGATTGCCGTAGCGTGGCTGTCCTTCGGTGGCCTCTGCTCGACATGTTCGGCTTCTAGGACCGTCAATACTAGGTTTCTCTAATAGTAACAGTTATTCCGGTCCTTGTTTCAAGTACCGAAGGCCTGAAAAATGCTTACCATTCGGTAGCTTTTGATGTTCTGGGACGAGCGGATTGACTGGAAACGAGAGCACGTATATCAACACTCTTTGCAACAAATGGAATATCTTTCTCTTATGTCACAAATATTTTGGCATTGTACAGAACATAAAGGCAACACCCCTTTAAAAAAAAATGTGGAACAATAAGCGAAGGTAAGAAAGTGCAGGTGGTGGAAAAGACGCTCATCCTCCAAATGCTTCGATTCCATCTAGAATACATTAGAGTCTTCTTATACAAAGGCAGACCGCCCCTCACGGACTCTCTAGTAGCATTAAATCATATAAATGGCAGTCATCAAGCTCTACAAATGGGGCAGCATTCAGTATTATGAGCGTATCCGCTACATGTAGAGCGAGAATTCTATCATCTTGCAACAGCTCTGATTCCCAAGATGAAGAACAAAAGTTATAAAAAGTATGAGTACGTAAGTGTTTCTAGACCCCTTGCTAAAAGACGTTTGACAGAAGTTTCAGACAGACGGTCATCGATTTCCTCCCAACGTCCGTTTCAAATACGATCGCCAAATTTTCTGTAAATGTGACGAGAGAAAAGTAGATATACTAAAGAGCATGACAGCCGCACACTACAGACACGCCCTATTCCTGCAAATGTGGCAAAGAAGCAACATCCTTCAGAAGTTTACAGCTTCGTTCATACATAGCCAGCTGGGCGAGGAAAACAGACATGTTGAACATAGTCGAGTGGAAGAAGTGCTGAGGTAAGACACGGGAGTTGATGAAGTATTTATATGTGCAAGTTTGGTGCACTATTGAGGATTTGCAAGAGACCTAAGAAGTGGTCTGATTAACAGGGAAAATTACTTCCTAAGTGTCAGAGTTGTCTTGAACACAGCTTCCTGTGTCTGATATGAAGATGGACAGTTGGCATGGAGCATAGAGTCTTTCAAGTTGGAACCTGGAGTAAGCTAATGGGGACAAAGACGATGGATAGAGTGAAAGTGTCCTGACCACAGGTGGGACGGCCGTGGTTACTGAGGTGTGACGGTGGCTGAGTGCCAGAGGTGTGGTATTGGGCCGCTTCACAGACTGTGAAGAGAGGCTTAAATATTTCTTGGGTTGAGGTAGGACAGATTGCCATGGGTGGTATGGACAGGCGTTGATCATCTCTCTTCAACTGCTGGAAAATATATTTGGGTTGATAGTCGACACTCGATGACTCCTAGCAGGATGACGAGAATGCAGCTCAATTACATTTCAGGAAAGAACATGATGCCTGCTCCATTTTCACTCATCGGGGTCGGACTGCTGTGAAGATTTGACGAAGATGAAAGTTTGATACAACTGGTCGAAGTCGACTAGAGTCTGAGAAGCTAGGAGCTTTTTGATCCTTCGAAGACCTAATGCGCTCATCACTCTCGTGTTCAAGATCTCGATGGGAGGAGATGGGCCGTTATCACAAGTAGAAAGATTGTCTGATGTTGCCTCAGATTATGAACTCATCCCGGTCTTTCCAGACGATCAAGTCGTGTGTTGGAACCTGCGATCGGACCGAAGTAGTAATATACTTTACATCAAACGCTGAGCAAAACGGCCGAGGCCGTGGGACGGGCCGTCTAAGTAGAAATGGGTATATCGGAACTCCTGATATACCTACCGATGGAGGAATGGAGGTCAACCTCAATATCGGCTCTTCTGGAAGGGCAACTGTCGGCACTTGTCATACTCTCGGCCTTTGACCGGTGGTAACATGCCCAAATATGATCGATCTTCGATCTGCAAGGACACTGCTCCAAGCATCTGTGGAAAATAGTTCGAGTTTAGTAATCGGTGGACCCTGGCAAACGCATGTGAGCCCGAACGACGACCTGGTTAAATGCCATTCGGCCCTGGGTGGCGTGGCGCCTAGGGTCCGTTTCATTCATCCAGAGACAAACACGAAAGTGGCGAAAAAGTATCGAAAATCTATTTCGCAGGCATGTCCTGTTTTCGTAGATGCTGAAGCCCAGACTTGATACCTGAAGGGGAAATCGAGAAAGGTAAAAAGGTTGAGGTGCGGAAGGTCATAAGATGACTGCATGTAGTTCACCCTGGAGCTATAGCGACGCCTTTTAGCCCTTTGGGTTCCCCGAGCGCGTCCGCAAAGCAATATTGCGTTGCTCCTTGCACTCATAACAATTATCACACCAAAATGTCGGACGTGAGGGTTGTGGTCAGACGTCTGAGCAGCTTCGGAGTGCAGTCTCGACATAAGTCATGCTAGAAAGATTGACTTTCATGGAGCGGGAGCAAAAGCTTCTTTTGTGATCTGGTGGGTGCCCAGAAGTCTTCACGGACATCTGATCCTCGATTTCGCCTTTTGAAATGTTTCTGTCGACAATCCTCTCAAGCTTGGCCTATTTCTGGGCATTGGGTTTGCCTTGTCACAACCCGACTTCCATACAAGGCCACTATTAACTTGCTATTCGCAATCTGAAGCGGGTGATAAGCATGAAACACACATGCGTTCCTCTCACGGAAAAGCAGACGAATCAGCGTCACGTGGTGAAATTCTCAATGCAGGTACAGTACCCCGCTTGGTCGTCCGCGGGGCATTTGAGTCGAGAGCCTCAACTTGACATGGCTTGCTGTTTTGCTTCATTACAGAGAAGAGATCAAGGGTTGCCCAAGTTCACATAGACGCGGGCAGAAGGAACCCGACTCGAGCCCAACGGCCCGATGGAAAAAATCAATCCCTCTAAAATTCAACCTGCCACTACCGAGCAAGTCCGCGATATTTCCATATGAGAAGTCGCTTCTTCGTAATGTTGAGAACTCCTCTCGCTGTCAATTGGCCCGCAAGATCGGTCACTTCCTCGGGCTCGGGTGGGAAACCTGCAAGATTCATTGCCACGGACAGATGCAACATTCAAACCCGGCAACATGCTAAAACATTGACAGAACCGATTGGCATGAACATATAACTTAATATAAAACAACCCACAAACGATTCGTAGATCCCTGGGATTAACAGCTGATCGGTGTGCATAGCATCATCAGATGCATCAGATGCATCAGATACATGCCGTTCAAGGAATGAAAATAACCATCTCATGTCGTCTCAGTCGAGGCCGACGGAAGGAGAACTAATCAGCAAAGTATATTGATGGCATGTTCCTTGATCATAGAGCGGAGAAATTGAGCAGGACGAATCGCGCGCAAACCGCCATATGCAGACATTTTTATCACTCGACATGCGAAACCCGGCCATTTTCTCGACGCAGGACGCTCCTTTTTCTCGGCAACCCGACTGGTGGATCGGCAGACACTGCATTCGCGTTGGCTGTACGAGGTACGACAATCTAGAAGCCCTATGGCAATACCTGCAGTGACGAACCGTCGAGATATCTGCCACGAGCCGACCTAAAAGCCACGTCGGAGCGTCGGAATTTACATTGGACGAGAGACACCCGCTGAGAGACAGTGAGTGCCGCACGCCAAAGTTGGTTGCAGGCGGGTTGAGACGGCAATGCCGAAGCGGTCAGAAGAACGGGCTTGCTGTGTTTTCTTCTTTGATCTTCTCTCATGCCAATTGCCAATTGTCCTCACGGAAGACGAGTCCAGAGCGCAGTACTGGAAGGTAATCGGTCGAGGATTTTCGCGCGGTAACTGCGATTAAGCAGCAGCGTGTGCCAGGAGCCGGTGTTGTGTACCCAATATCCACTCACACACATCTGATTGCTGCATCCGCATCTGCAGAGGTTCATCGGTGCCCTGGGTCGATCCTTGACCGTCTGCGGTCTGCCAACTCTAGCAGCGAAGGGTTGAATTGCGAGGTACGTAGTAACCTAGGCATGTAGGGCGAGAGGCTGTGCGGTACCAACGCCCAAAATATGCTCCACCAAATACCCTACGGGGGTAAAGCTGCTGGTAGCCCCTCCAAATCGGAAGCCCTTGGAACCATCCCCGTCATAGTGAATTCCACCTACCGAGCTCGACCACCGCCCGCCGAACCATAAAACTCGACAGCTCCTGCCTCCTGCACATTCCTTCTCCATGCTTTCTTCCTTCTCTCGACTTTCACTTCTACGAAGCTCTCTGCAGCCCAAAATTGCCAGCAACACTTTCAATTCATCTCGTTCCTTCTCCTACACAGCAGCAGCCATGGGTGTCACCAAGCACCTTATTCGGGAGGGCAATGGACCTGTGCCAAGGGTTGGTGACCGTGTCACCATTGAGTACACCGGCTATCTCAAAGACATGAGCAAAGATGACCACAAGGGCGAGCAGTAAGTTCACATCCCACCACGTTGCTAGAGCTTTGAAGCACATGCCAGGACCAAGGCTAATTCGATCTTCTAGATTCGACTCGTCCGTTGGCCGCGGTGACTTTATCACAGAGATTGGTATTGGCAAAGTCATCAAGGGTAATTCCCCCTTGGCTAGCTATACCAGAACTTGCCATTGACGGATCTACGACAGGTTGGGACGAGGGCGTTACAACCATGAAGCTGGGCGAGAAGGCTACACTGGACATTACAAGGTACGCAATTTGCTCTGCCGTCTGAGCCTTTCTCACACGGAGAATTACCTCCCGCACAATATCTCAACACAATGCTGACTCTAATTGCAGTGACTACGCATATGGAGACAAGTAAGAATCCCAGATCCCTTTCAACATCTCAATCGGTCGATGTGGCAGGCATTGGACATGGGATGGGATCTGACATCTCCCGAACTTCCGTACCGAGCCCAAATACACATTTGCAGGACTGACGAAATATGCACAGCGGCTTCCCTGGTCACATCCCACCGCGTGCTGACTTGCTCTTGTATGTACCTCCCTGGTAAATACCCCTCTCGAAACCGCCACTGATGTGCAGCCTAGCGATGTCGAGCTCAAAGCGATCAACTAGACGGAGCAGCAGCATGGCAAACAGGTATTTTTGGATCCGTCGTCGCGTTCAAATTGGAATAGGATTTATCGGATATCGATTGAAGTGTATGAAGTAGCAGCTCAATACATCACGGAGATCATTCCTGAAGGATGTTCTATTGTATTCTGTGGCCGGTTTCAAAGCTGAATTCGGCAGCCTGGAACCATTTTGCATTGTTCCCCGGTCCGTCTTTTGATTTCATATCCCCGTACCTGATTCGTACCCGGTGGTCGTTGGATGTGCGTTCATTCCCAGGGTTTATTGACAGCACGTGTTCATGCTCTGCTCAGCTCATGTATGCAGCTCAAGGTTTTCAGGTACAAGTATTGATAAGCGTGGTACGAAGGGGTATCGCGGGGTTGATTTGGCTATTTCTCCGGAGATCACCCGGGCCTCCACTTCAAAATCGAGCTTGAAAGGACACTAGATGAGTTTGCCTGTAAGAAATCTTTGTGCCAAAATTAATCGTAGTTGAATACTGTGTCAGTATAGTAATCATTCTGAACATTCTGCTGTTATCTGCTGTTATCTGCTCTCCGTGTGACTGCTATCGGCATTGCGTGCTGCTTTGAAATGCGGTGCCTGGGCTTTCAGTGCTGTTATGTCATTAGTTCGGTTGCTCTAGACGTTTCGGTGAGCGAGGCTCAGAGCTTCCATTCTGCTGCCTTCCATTCTTGAACCATCTTGTTGACCCCTCTCCCTTCCAACCATTTTTGTCCTTCATCAACAACATCCTGAAGAAAACATATACCATTTCTGCGTCTGCGAAAGTGAGATACTAGCCAGAGCTACCTAGATCGCCTCGAGAAGATCCGGGTATCTCTAGTCTATCCCTTAGGACCCAAAAACAACTTCCAAACGCCACCATTCCATCACAGGTCCTGCCAAGTGGTGAAACCAAGCTGGGGAAACGCACACTGTCCAACGCGGACTCTACCCAGCTACTGAAGAAAACCATGATTGTAAGCTGCAGCCCTACAAGCAAAGGTAACGTGAGCTTCGTGCTCCCGTTGAGCTTGCTTTCTACCCCTCGTCTCAGCGGAAGACTGACAATGCACTGCTCAGGACTCCAACGATATTGATATGGAGACCAAGATGCAGGTCGACGAGTCGGTGGTGGGTTCCAACGAAATCGACGAGTCCCTGTACAGTCGACAGCTCTACGTTCTTGGCCATGAGGCTATGAAGCGTATGGGCGCATCGAACGTGCTCATTGTTGGATTGAAAGGCCTTGGTGTTGAAATCGCAAAGAATATTGCCCTCGCAGGCGTTAAGAGCCTTACTCTCTATGATCCTACCCCTGCAGCTATCTCCGACCTCTCCTCCCAGTTCTTCCTCCACCCCGAAGATGTTGGCAAGCCTCGAGCTGCTGTTACGGCGCCGCGCGTTGGAGAGCTTAATGCCTACACTCCAGTCTCTGTCCACGAGTCACATAGCTTGACTTCCGACCTCTCCCAGTTCGATAAATTTCAAGTTGTCGTTCTGACCAATACTCCACTTAAAGACCAAATTGTCATTGGCGACTATCTACACAAGAAGGGGATATACTTGATTGTTGCAGACACATTCGGCTTGTTTGGGACTATCTTCTGCGATTTCGGCGAGAAGTTCTCTGTAATCGATCCCACAGGAGAGATGCCACTCAGCGGTATTGTTGCTGATATTGATGAGGAGGGTCTGGTATCTGCCTTGGACGAGACTCGACATGGTCTTGAGGATGGGGACTATGTTACATTCACTGAATTAGTGGGAATGGAGGCCTTGAACTCAGCAGAACCCAGAAAAGTCACTGTCAAGGGTCCATACACATTCTCGATTGGAGATGTGTCAGGGGTCGGCCAGTACAAGAAGGGTGGGATGTATACACAAGTGAAGATGCCCAAGTTCATTGATTTCAAGCCCATTTCCGCTGCCATCAAGACTCCTGAGTTCCTCATCTCCGATTACGCAAAGTTCGATCGCCCCCAACAACTCCACATCGGATTCCAAGCTTTGCACGCCTTTGCTGAGCAACACGGACGAATGCCCAAGCCACACAACAAGGAAGATGCGGCCATTGTTTTGGGCGCGGCAAAGAAGTTTGCAGAGCAGGAGAAATTAGAGGTAGAGATTGATGAGAAATTATTGACTGAGCTGAGCTACCAGGCTCAGGGTGATCTGAGTCCAATGGCAGCGTTCTTTGGTGGTTTAGCCGCTCAAGAAGTTCTGAAGGCCGTATCCGGAAAGTTCTACCCTGTCGTTCAATACCTGTACTTCGATTCTCTAGAATCTCTACCTACCAGCTCTGCGAGATCCGAGGAGTTATGCAAGCCCTTGAACTCAAGATACGACGGTCAAATCGCTGTTTTTGGTCGCGAATTCCAGGAGAAGTTATCAAATATCAACGAATTCCTTGTCGGTGCTGGAGCTATTGGGTGTGAGATGCTGAAGAACTGGGCAATGATTGGTCTTGCAACTGGACCAAAGGGTAAAATCAGCGTGACGGATATGGACTCGATCGAAAAGAGCAATCTGAACAGACAATTCCTATTCCGACCCAAGGATGTCGGCAAGCTCAAGAGCGACTGCGCTGCTGAGGCTGTCCAGGCAATGAATCCTGATCTAAAGGGCCACATTGTCACATTACGGGACAGAGTTGGTCAAGATACTGAGGAGATCTTCGACGAGAAGTTTTGGCACCAGTTGGATGGAGTCACAAATGCACTCGATAATGTTGATGCTCGCACATATGTCGATCGCCGATGTGTGTTCTTCCGAAAGCCTCTCTTAGAGAGTGGTACCTTGGGAACTAAGGGAAACACCCAAGTCATTCTTCCGCACATCACGGAATCTTACTCTAGCTCCCAAGACCCTCCAGAACAATCTTTCCCCATGTGTACGCTGAGGAGTTTCCCCAACAAGATCGAGCATACGATTGCTTGGGCCCGAGAACTGTTCGAGTCGACCTTCGTCAAGCCTGCAGAGATTGTCAATCTTTACCTGACCAAGCCAGATTATATTGAGACGACCTTGAAGCAAGGCGGCAACGAAAAGGCCACGCTCGAGACAATTCGTGATTATTTGGTTGAGGATAAACCTCTAAGCATTGAAGACTGTATTAAATGGGCTCGCCTACAGTTCGAGAAGCAGTACAACAACGCCATCCAGCAATTGCTGTTCAACTTCCCAAAGGACTCCGTTTCTTCTAGTGGCCAGCCCTTCTGGTCAGGACCTAAACGAGCACCTGACCCGTTGAAGTTCGACCTGAAGAACGAGTTCCACTGGACCTTCATCGTAGCCGGCGCTAACCTCCATGCCTTCAACTATGGTATTAACACCAAGGGCCTGGATGCAGCCACCATCGAAAAGGTGTTGGATAATATGATCATTCCGGACTTTTCACCAAATGCAGCGGTCAAGATCCAGGCTGATGACAGTGAGCCGGTAAGTTGATGTCTGCATGTGATTTGGAACCATGCTAACGTAGTCAGGATCCAAACGCGAACCAGTCATCTTTTGACGACAGTGCCGAGCTCCAGCAGATCGCCGACAAACTCCCAGATCCAAAGAAATTAGCAGGGTATAAGCTCCAGCCTGTTGAATTCGAGAAGGATGATGACACAAACTTCCACATCGATTTCATCACTGCAGCAAGCAATCTTCGTGCGGAGAACTACAAGATCGAGTTGGCCGACAGACACAAGACCAAGTTCATTGCGGGGAAGATCATCCCTGCAATTGCAACTACTACTGCTCTTGTCACTGGATTGGTGGTTCTCGAGTTGTACAAGATTATCGATGGCAAGACGGACGTTGAACAATTCAAGAATGGCTTCGTCAACTTGGCTCTGCCGTTCTTTGGCTTCTCCGAGCCCATCCCCAGTGGCAAGATCACTTATGAGAGCAAGGAGGGACCAGTCAAGGTTGACAAGATCTGGGATCGTTTCGATGTGCCCAATTACACCTTGCAAGAACTGATCGACGACTTCGAGAAGAAGGGTCTTACGATCACCATGCTGAGCTCCGGAGTCAGCCTCCTGTACGCCAACTTCTTCGGCCCAGCTAAGCTCAAGGATCGCTACGCCATGAAGCTGAGCGAGTTGGTGGAGCACATCTCAAAGAAGCCGATTCCTGAGCACCAGAAGAGCGTGGTCTTTGAGATTTGCGTGGAGGACGTGAAGGGAGAGGATGTGGAGGTCCCTTATATCAGGATGGCTATGGATTAGATGATGTGGATGACGAAAATGAATCAACGAGTGCGCATGAACGATGGACGATGGTGGTGACCAGCAAGTAGAGAATACAAGGGTTTTATGGCACATGGAAACTAGACAGAAAGTTCGTGCATTTTCAAGATTGGGTGGCGATGACCCTACTCAGCAGAATAGAAATGTCTTCCTGAATTATTTACGATACGCTACGCATAATTTTCATGATTCAGCATGCCATGTATGAATCCAAGTGACTCTAACAACTCAAAACACATCCAACCCTATGCTGCTGATATTGTGGCATGGATGCAGTGTTCTAGTGCTGGCTTTTCAGCGGAAATACCCACTGCATCTCGTCGGTAAGGCTTAGTAATCCCCCGAGAAGCCCTGTCAGCACCTTGCAGGCCAGTGGGGCAGGCACGTTCAGTGCGGTCATCATTATCAAGCACCCTGGCGCAAATTGTCAACCCCACCTCTAAGCCGCCCTTCTTACTTTCTCTCTTTTACACATCAACGCCTCACCATTCTTGCCTTTGGAGTGGTATTTAATGCTTTCAAAAGCCTGGCAGTTTACTGCGCATTTAAATCCAAGTACAGTTCTCAATCAGACGAAAACAAGAGGTTTCTCGAGCTCGAAAGCAGTGAAGATGGTATGTAGCTTCGTGGCTTGGTTTTGGGAGTGAGGGGTAGAGGTACAAGAGGCTGAGACTGATGAATGACGAGCAGACTGAAAAGATCACCAACTGGGTTGCTCCCGGCGACAAGAGCGGCGAGTTCAAGAGAGGAGCATCACAGTTCCGGAATTGGATTAAGAAAGGTGGGGAGTTCCCTCCTGAGAAAGGACGGTATCATCTCTATGTCTCCTACGCCTGCCCCTGGGCGCACCGCACCCTCATCGTCCGCCAGCTCAAAGGCCTCGAAGACATTATTCCCTACACCAGCGTACATTGGCACATGCAAGAGAAAGGATGGCGCTTCGCAACTAAAGACGACAAGGACGCTCCAGGTGCCAACGTCGTTCCCGATCCAATTGCGGGGCATGAGGGAGTTACGCATCTGAGGGATATCTACTTTAAGGTGGATGATGAGTATAAGGGACGGTTTACGGTGCCGACGCTGTATGATGTGAAGCAGGGACGGATCGTGAGTAATGAGAGTAGTGAGATTATTAGGATGTTTTATTCGGAGGTGTGTATCCTCCTTTCTCCTTGGGAAACGTATTGGGAGCTGATATGTGTGGTAGTTCGACGACCTCCTCCCAGAGAAGTACCGCAACGTCCACCTCTTTCCTTCCAATCTCCAAGCACAAATCGAAGAAACCAACGAGTGGACCTACAACGATATCAACAACGGCGTCTACAAATCCGGCTTCGCCACCACGCAAGAAGCATACTCCAAGAACGTTCACATCTTATTCAAAAGCTTGGATCGGGTAGAGAAACACTTGCAGGAGCAGAGCGAGAAGGGCGAGGGGCCTTTCTATTTTGGGAAGGAGGTTACGGAGGCGGATGTTAGGCTGTATACGACGATTGTGCGGTTTGATGTTGTTTATGTGCAGCATTTCAAGACGAATATTAGGGATATCCGATCTGGATACCCGTATATTCATACTTGGCTCAGGCATTTGTATTGGAATGTTCCAGCGTTCAAGGATACGACTGAGTTTACGCATATTAAGAATCATTATACGAAGAGTCATACCCAGGTAAGCACCCTTTCCAGTCCCAGACAACGCGTTTTGGGAAGTTAGGCTAATGCAAAAAAAGATCAACCCTTTCAGCATTGCGCCAGAAGGCCCAGAACCCCCGATCTTGAGGGAGGATGAAGAGGTCCCGGCTGTGAAATGGGCGTTAGCAAGGTTGGGAAAGTAGGCTTTCTGCTAAGGGAAGGGAGTAAGTGATGCAAATACGCCAATAATTGCAAATTGCCCAATTCTCGAATTTGAAGCTTAAAACCCCTGTAATCGCTTGAAAATCTTTTAAATAAAACTTACTAGCTCTAACCCTAAGTTAACCCTAAACTAACCCCTAACCGACCTCCGCTTCGCTCCAACTAACGTCTCCGACCTTAACCCAGCCTCATTAGGGAATTTAAAGGTAACTTTTAGTAAAGTTTTAAAGGAGCTTATTTAGAGGATTCCAGGGGATTTTTTACAAACTGGTCAATATGTATGCATTACCCAAAAATGCATGTATATTGGCCAATATGACGGTATTATTGGCCAATTCTGCTGATTGACGTATTTGCGGTTACACATCACGCCAATAATTCGGCCCTCGTGCCACCCTCGGCGCTTGTACTCGGGGTCAATCACCCATCACCTCTAATTTCACTTAAGCAGGTTGGACTTACCATGACACCATCACCGAGCACTTGCCCAAGGTGGGCACCTCCTATGATGGTCCAAAATAGCCAATTAACTTGGTCTGAACTCGACGCGCTCATCTGCGCTGTCAATCTCGCAACGATTGAAGATTGTCGGGCTCCTGCAGTACCCAGAAGCCTGGGGTCGTACTGGAATGCTAAGCTTTTACCCCCTGTAACGTCCCATGCAGGCTGTAGATAGCGTACCTTACACTAGGCCAATTCAGGAAGGAGGCTCACCTCGACCCGATATCAGAAAACGTTCACACTGTTTCCCCGCTTTCCATGCTGTATTCGTACAGCATGCATGATATCACCATATCTGAATACCAGTAGCAGAAGATAACACCAGCAACGAAGTGACAACATGGTGGAAGGATCCACCCGACAGGTAATTTGGCACGTACAAAATCTCTTCCTTCCCAGCCAAGATGGTACCGGCAGGTCGAACGCTTCCCTTTCTACCTCTCTCTTCACTCCATCCTTCTCTCCATAATCATCGCAATCATGCTGTGGCAGCGCCTTCTAGCCAGCACCGCGCTGTTCACGGCTGTTCTCTCAGTCTCCACTAGCCATGTGCTACACGAGAAGAGATCAATTGCCCTCACACATAAGCGGCAGCGCGTCCACGGCGATGCCATTGTTCCAATTCGTATTGGCCTTCGTCAGAGCAACTTGCACACTGGCTACGAGAGATTAATGGACGTCTCTCATCCCGCCTCAGAAAACTATGGCAAGCATCTGTCAAAGGAGGAGGTCCACTCACTCTTCGCCCCTGCTGATGAGACCATCGAGATCGTCAAGAACTGGTTGCTGAGCTCCGGTCTCTTTAACGAGAGCGACATTATTGAATATGAGAATAAGGGATGGCTCGCAGTTGACATGCCTGCTAAGCATGCTGAGAGCCTTTTCGGTACCGAATACTATGAGCACGAGACAACCAAGGGAGATGTCAGAATTGGATGTGACGAGTACTTCCTCCCAATCCACGTTTCCAGCCACGTCGATTATGTCAAGCCAGGTGTGAAGCTTTCTGCGCCCTTGAGAAAGAGACAGATTCAGAAGCGCAGCGGCGTCTGGGGCCCACCGAAAGGACACTATCGCCCACCGCACATGCAACCACCACAATATCCAGGCTGGGAGGTGCCTCCCACAGCTGATTTTCTGCCTCCTGAGCTCCAAAACTGTGGTAAGTCATATTATCTGCACAAAGTTGCCCTAAAAATCTGTTCCTGTTCATACTCTTACTCCCAAAACGTCATCCTTTTAGAGACGTTCTCCTCTCTGAACCTTTCAAAATTACTCTCAAGAACGACTAGAAAGTGCATGCTAACTCTGAGACTATGAACTCAGGAGTAAATATTACACCCACATGCATCAAAGCTCTTTACGACATTCCTACAGCTTACCTCTCTCAGCCAGAAAACGTCATGGGTTTGTACGAGACCTACGACTCCTTCTCCCAAGGCGACATCTCCCTCTTCTTCGAGAACTTTGCAAAGAATGTCCCTGCAGACACAGCACCTCAAGTCATCTCAGTCGACGGCGGTACCGCCCCGGTCGCGCCTGGCGACGTCCGCAATGGAGGAGAATCAGACATCGACCTTGACCTCTCCATCTCCCTCATCTACCCACAATCCGTTACAGTCTACCAAGTCGACGACCTACCCAACTCCTCTGGCGAGACTAATACTACCGGCTTCCTCAACACTTTCTTAGACAGTATCGACGGTAGCTACTGCAACTATTCTGCCTTTGGAATTACTGGTGACAGTCCAGGCATCGACGCTCAGTATCCCGACTCTCTTACAGGCGGATATCAAGGCCAATTGGAATGCGGTACCTACGAGCTTACCCGTGTAGTCTCCATTTCCTACGGTGAGGCCGAGATCTACCTCCCCAAGCCCTACGTCGAGCGCCAATGTAACGAGATCATGAAACTTGGTCTCCAAGGCCATTCCATCCTCGTCGCCAGCGGTGACTATGGAGTCGCCAGTTTCCCAGGCAGTAACGGGGATCCGGAAGGTTGCTTAAGTACTGCTACTATGAACGGCACGATATACAACCCTGATTACCCGTCTGGATGTCCTTACATTACGGCTGTTGGAGCGACGAGATTGTATCCGAATGAGACGGTTAATGATCCTGAATCTGCTATGCAAGTCAACTTGACGGCGTTCAATTTGGCTACTGGTACGGGACCTACGAGTCCACCTTACGACTTCTTCGCTACCGGCGGCGGCTTCTCTAATTACTTTACTCCGCCATCCTACCAAGCTGCGGATGTTGCCGCTTATTTGCAAGAAGACCTGCCATTCCAGAGTCTCCCGTACTACGAAGTCAACGCCGATGCTACGAACATTGGCGAGAATGGTGGTGTATATAATAGGATTGGAAGAGGATATCCTGATGTATCTGCCAATGGAGCGTTCTTATTGACGTTCGTGAATTTGACGGAGGGAACTTACTTTGGGACGAGTTTGGCGAGTCCGATTTTTGGGTCAGTTTTGACGTTGATAAATGAGGAGAGGACGGCGGTGGGGAAAGGGCCGGTGGGGTTTGTGAATCCGGCCTTATACTCAAGTACGTTCTCAGCTTCACCCCGAATACATTTGAGAGGTGAATGTGCTGACAAGAATGAATATAGACCCCTCGGTTCTTAATGATATAACTAATGGCTCGAGTAAGTGAATACTTTTGGGGGAGTGTGAGGTGACTGTGCTGATATGATATAGACCCCAACTGCGGCTCACAGGGCTTCCAGACGTCTAAAGGCTGGGATCCGGTTACGGGACTTGGAACTCCGAATTACCCGAAGATGTTGGAGTACTTTTTGAGCTTACCATAGAGAAGTGGCTGCTATGACATGTTGCTGCAGAAGGGCCAAGGAGTATATTTAAAATTTTGGGATGGAAATGTATGCAGACACCCTATATTTCACTTATATACAAATATCTCTCGCTAATTAGCGTGAGCTATCAGGTAATATCTTATGCCCAAAACGCCTCATGCTGGTAGCAATGTCCGCTTGGGAGCTTAAACAACTGAAGCCTGAAGTAGTAAATAACTGAATTGCCGAAAGTAGAGTAGTCCGTCCTGCCAGGTGTGTATGTAAGCCTGGGAACTTCTTCAGTGCTTCACTGTAGTATAAATGTGTTGCATTTCTCCTCTGCTGTTTCACCTGAAAGATTGGGCCAATTTTCGAGAAAGTTCAGGGCGAATGAGATAATGATGAGCGCAAAGAGATACTCGAACAGTTACCGCTGCTGAGCTACTTGAAGTCGGCAACACCTCCATACTTGCGAGAGTTTGGCTTCCAAGTTTTGGTCTGAAGTATCCAAGACTCGAAGATATTTTGGACTCAAAAACATCTCGAACTCAAAAATCTCTTGGACTGACTCGCAGGCGTCGCGCCCTCCGAGACATCCCCGCGCTCCTCTCCGAGCAGCAAAAACATGCCAAATCTTATTACGCCTTCACAGCCATGAACGCCACGGCGCAAAGTTACGCTTTCAAGGCAGCGCCAGGATACGTCGCAGAGCTTTTTACTCCGCTATTCAAAATCAAGGAAAGCCGAGAAGGCCAAGAACGACCATGACTCGCCGAGCATTTTGACAAGGCAGATCCATATTGTGGAGACTGGAGACCCCACCGCACAGGCGGTGAGTTTATGGGTAGACATATGAGAAATTGATCAGCGCTGGGCGTGGATGAGAGATTGGTGATCGGAGATCTATTTTGATGGAGAAAGAGGCAAGCTGTGGAGATGGAAGTAGTTTGGGTTTCGTGGCCAACGGAGAGAGTGACTTGGTGCGGCTGACGAGGGCCATCGCCGAAAGTAATGAAATCCTAGGCCATGGCTGCCGAATCAAAGGCTGAAATCCTTTCAGCTGCTTACTTGTCATGGCATCAGGTCACCACAAGGCAAAGGCAAGCAGTCCAGCACATGTAGCTCAGCACTCTCTCAAAAGCCTAGTACCGTACACTTCATCTTCGCAATATGCTCGTGGCGTTACGGACGCGAATGCCTCCATCCTTGTACCCTGGGGATGCTCGGTATTTGACGGCCTCCGCACTCTCCAAGCAGCACGGCAAACCCCAACTTCCTCCATTGGTTGTACTCCAGGGAAAGCGGGTTTGACGGAAATATACCTCCGTAAAGCCTTCTCAGTGGCTGAGCGGCCGTTTGCAGTGCGGGGATAGCCATGGCGCTTGCGGAGTGCTTGAACGGCACACAGGGTCTTTTCGGCCTCACGAATTGTTGAATGGATCATGGATCAGCTGAGAGAGCAATTTGGAGGGCTGCGGTCAAAGATTTATGCGCGACATGCTGATGGGTTGAGATTTGGTGGGAGATGGCTCTGGGTAAGTGGAAATGGGAAGAAGCTAGAATGGCTTGGGGTAGGACGAAAGACATGGGTGGTTGCCTCTTTCCGCATATACGTAGTACTTTAGTACTACTAGCTCCCTAGCTCGCTCGAGCTACCATACAGTACCTGGTCACCTAGCAGGCGGATAAGAAGGTCGATCTTCCCACTCTCTTCTCTCTTCTGTAATCTTTCAACTACTGTGTGTGAGCAAGAGTTTGGTATACAGAGAAGGTCGGACTGAGCTTCAATGTCAGTATTACTAGCTTCCTATTTCGCTTGTTTACGTCAAGCATCTTCAGATTCTACCCTGCATCGGCACCCAAAATCTCATCTCACTCGTGCTACTCTCTCTATCTCTGCGCTCCTTCAAAAGAACCCCAACTAATTCCCATCTCCAGCATCCAAACCTCAAAATGTCAGAACAACACAGCGACGAAAAAGTCGCCGGCGCCGTCCACGTCCCAGACGCCTACCACACCCACACCCACACCCCTGAACATCACATGTCCGTAGGCAAGTATGCAGCGACGAGAATCAGCACCCTCAAACCGCCCATGAACAAGGCGCCCAATCCGTTCAAGCTGCTTGCTATGCTGAGCGGCAAGCAATGGCTCTTTTTCTTGGTTGGGTTTCTCGGATGGGTATGTTTTTTAGATGCCCGAAATCGGTAAATTCGGCAATTAACATATACAGACCTGGGACGCCTTCGACTTCTTCACCGTCTCCTTGACCGTCTCTGACCTAGCCGAAACTTTCAAGAAGACCAATGCCCAGATTACATGGGGTATCACCCTCGTGCTCATGTTCCGTTCCGTGGGCTCCATAATCTTCGGTCTTGCTGCTGATCGGTACGGTCGAAAATGGCCTTTTGTCGTCAACAACGTCCTCTTTATCGCGCTGGAGCTGGGAACTGGTTTCTGCCAAACATACCCACAATTCTTGGCTTGTAGAGCACTATTCGGTGTCGCGATGGGCGGTTTGTACGGCAATGCAGCTGCTACAGCACTTGAAGATTGTCCAGAGGCCGCGAGAGGTATCGTGTCTGGTATGTTGCAGCAGGGATACGCGTTTGGGTATCTGCTTGCTACAGCTTTTGCACGAGGGCTTGTCAATACTACAAGTCATGGATGGCGGCCACTGTTCTGGTTTGGTGCTTGCCCTCCTGTTCTCATCATTATTTTCCGACTCTGTCTCCCCGAGACCGAAGCTTATGAAGAGCGCATCGTAGTCCGTGAAGCGAAGGGGAATATTGGGAAGACTTTTATTGAGGAAGGGAAAGTGGCATTGAAGAGACACTGGATTTTGCTTATTTATCTTGTGTTGTTGATGGCGGGGTTCAATTTCATGGTATTTTCTCTTCCCCATCATTTAAACCCAAATTACAAGTCCCCACACAAAGGAATGTACTAATGTTAGATATGCAGTCCCATGGCTCTCAAGATCTCTACCCAACCATGCTTACCAACCAGTACAACTTCTCTGCCAACGCCGTCACCGTAACCCAAGTCGTCGCCAACCTCGGCGCCATGCTCGGCGGCACAACCGTCGGGTACTGTTCTCAAATTTTCGGACGCCGGTTCTCCATAATCTTCATCTCCATCATCGGTGGCGCACTCCTATACCCATACACATACACTTCATCCCATGCAGTGATTGCAGCCGCTTTCTTCGAGCAATTCTGCGTCCAAGGTGCATGGGGCGTAATCCCCATTCATTTGATGGAATTGTCTCCTGGTTCCTTCCGCACCTTCGTCGTTGGTACCTCCTACCAACTAGGTAACCTCGCTTCCTCAGCTTCGAGCACTATCGAAGCCACGATCGGGGCGCGCTTCCCTCTTCCCCCTAAAGGCAAGACTGCAAGATACCAGTATGGAAAAGTGATGTGCATTTTTATGGGATGTGTTTATGTTTACGTTATTATTTTGACGTTCGTGGGACCGGAGTATTTAATGAGAAGCTTTGATGTGGAGCATGATGAGGATATTAGGGAGGCTGCTGGGGAAGATACAATTGAGGCGGCGATGAGGCAGATTCATAGGCGGGAAGCGATGGGGATGGGGATGGAGCATAGTGATAGGGATGATATTGAGGCTGTTGAGAAGCACGGGCACTCTTGAGTTTGAGGAATGATTGGCATCTGAAGTGGGGAAAGGAGATGGGAGTGGGATTTAATGATCTGCGGACCACAATTTGAGATGAGGAGGATATGCTTTCAGCTACTATGGTGCTAGACTGAGCAGAGCACGAAGATGTACCTGGCTATGAGTTAGGATGACGTACTTACTTCAAGTCAAGACTACAGCTTTCATGCTCATTCTCAAACTTGATCGTCTCACTTGCTCCTTATCCCGTACACACCCGGTCATCTTGCATCCAGATTATCGCTTTTCCAGGCGTAGCAATTCCCAAGCGGGAATCTCCACTGCACCTTTCTTTATTCTCCCTCTACCACGCACGATCCAAGTCCCACCACCTTCACCTAGTCTCCTGTCTCAAGTCGCCGTCAAAGTGAAGTTTTGTTGCACATCGCAAGTTTGTTTACTTTACTTCCTGTTTAGGAAAGAGCTTTTCATCCGAGATCACCATTTCTGCTCTCTTCTCTTTAGGTATGGTTTAAATTGGCGTGATGGAACGCTGGATTTGCATTGTGGAGGCTGAGGGGTTGTTGCGTGTAGAGATAAAGATTTGTGTTTTGTGCTGTGCTTTTGTATACTGTAGACTTTTGCTTTTGTCTGACAGTGCTGTTTCCCAGGCCTCGCCAGCGTTGATGAGATGTTGTATTTTGTAAAATGGTATGCGTTGTTTACTTCCAAATTAGGAAGGGCGGAGGTGTGTTTTTGGTTGATGTCTAGCTGTGTTTTGAGTCTCAAGTTTGAGGTGGATTTTTGATAGGAGCGAGGGTTTGGCCGTCTGAAGTAGAACAAATTGACTGCTTTTGACTTCTTGATATCTTAGGAACATACCTAGGTATAAGTGTCTTTTTGTTCCTTGTACTTTTTGGTGGTGATAGTAGAATACAGCCAAGTAATACGGAGTGCGATTCCGCATCACAAAGCGATTAAGGTTCGCCCCTTCAATTGAACTTCAGTTCGGTGGTGCACACTCTCAACGCCCAATATCATGCAAGGAGGGTGGTAATGGCGGCGTTGTATTGCACCAATGTCATCCTTCAACCCCGTTGATCACGAGGCTGGGAGAGGGTAATAGAAACATAGGCTCAGCCATTAAGAATCCCTTGAATTGCAGGGACTCATTGGCTCATTCCTCTGCGTCTGTTTTTGCACCCCGTAATTATTGGTGAAAAAGGCTCGCATTACGGTATCGCAGGCCAAAGCCCCAGTATGCGTGACTCGCACAGCCCCCAAAACCAGATGAAGAGATATCAACTGCTTGTGGATAAAATTGAGCCATTAAGGAGGGAATTTTATGTTACTCAGGCTGGGTGAGAGCTGATTTTACAAATACGGCTGCCAATTCTCCTAGAAGGGCTTTGACTGTTCATTCCTTTTGCCATCTCTCCAAGGATAGTTCAAGACTTATTGTTAACTCTTGACCAATAGACGTCGATTTCATTACTTGATCAAACAGTTTGTACACTAAATTTGAAGCATCTGAGAGGACTTTACATATGGCTGCCCAAAACACTGCTGCGATTGATGCAAGTGTTGCCAGCCTTGCCTCTACCAGTACCACTTCCGTCCCTGTCTTGCCTGGTGAAGACCAGAATAATACAGTGGCATATCCAGCTGTCGAAGATGAATCGACCGTGATCTTTTCAGAGAATGGGAAAGTGGATGGAAGAGATATCGAGCTTCCATTACCTATATTCGGCACGATAAAGCTTCTTGCACCCTGGTTTCCCAAGGTCATTGAAGACGAGACTATTGCCGTGACCTTTCGTACAAAACGGAAGTGGAGAAAGGTAGTGTTTCACACTCGCCTTCACGATTTCTCTACGAATCCGATCCTAACCCCGTTAGCATGGAGCCACCTTGGCGTAGCGAACATCTTCTACGGTGACTGTGGTGCTGTAGCTAGGTATGATACCGGACTGCATATGCTTATCAACGTCTTGAGTACTCTTCTACTGAGCGCCTCAAATCTGTCACTGCAGCTGGTAGCTGCACCCACTCGAGACGGAGTTCATACGGCACACGAGAAAGGGATATGGCTGGACACTAGAGTGCCTAGCTTCCGCAATTTGCGACACATTTCAGAAAGAGTTTTATGATATGGGTCTGTTTGGTTGTTAGTTCGATTCCTATACACTTTCTGTGAGTTCGAAAGCGGCTCCTTTACATCCCTTGCTAATTATCGATAACCTAAGATACACTTCTGTCGGTTTTGCATGTCTCACCGGTGGTCACTGGGACAACTAACTTACACATTGAATGGATATAGTTCCATGCAAAATGGTTCCACGGATTGGATCAACTCAATTGGACGAGATGGACTCCGCGAATTTGGCATCGTCTCATACATCCACAACAACTATGTCGATAATCCAGCCGCATATGCCAACTTAACAAACTATGAGTGTATCAAACAGTCCATGAACGGCCTGCGCTGGCGGCCAAATACCATTCTCATCTCTTCCGACAATAGTATCAGGTTTGACCCTATTCGACCATACTAGATTATGGATATATCGACGGTAATGCTAGCCCCAATTACGTACGGTCTTTGCAACTTTACAGACTATTCCTGCAATACCTTCGATTCATGGCCTCAGTCCCAGGTGCTGCAATGGATGTATGAAGGCGCATCCATTCAGTACTGCCTTGTTGAGACTGGCGGTATCATTAAGGATCTGACCTAGTTATGCTATCTTCAAGTGCACCTCTTCAGTAGTGTTAGGTACTGTGCAGAATCCCTGATACGAGTAAATCCTCTGTGATCCACCCAGAATGCTTACATGGCGTAGCTATCACACTATTTAACGATATCAAATGCATCTGCATATTCTTGATAATCAGAAGAAATTCGCATACCTTGACCACTCTCGGCGATGCAATACATTCGTTTCTCAAAGATCCCGACACCTTCACTAAGCATCTGAGCGTCATTTCTAAACACTATATCGAGAACAATGAGTCGTGGCACGACAATACTATTTAGAAAGCAAAGTGGATCCCAAGAGATGTCAGATGGTTTTGAGCTGGAAGTACTAGGCGTTGGCTGTTCACATTTATTGCGTAATATTTCCTACTCTTTCCCATCTCTGTCTAAGACTAAAGTCTGTAGATCTGCATTTGTTTTTCTTGCGGCTCTGCTTTTGGTAGTCCAAGGCTTGAAATCTATCCGAGAGAACGGAGTCGGTGCGAGTATGTCGGAACCGTGGGAGCTGGGCTTTGGAGTCACCAGTCTGTTCGAAATTATCAGCTGGAACCAACCTACAATGGTGAGTGGCGACACTCGCCTATCTTTTCATGACTTGCTTTAATGGTTGCTATTAGGGACCTTTCAGTGTACTTCCAAACATCGTTATTGCCAATATCTGGCAAATTCTTATCTCTTATTTGTACATTGCACATAATTCACTCTTATCATGCCTTACAGTTGCGGACGAGTGGAGAGGATTCGCTACAGAAAGAAAAACGCTTCGGGTTTCTGCACTTGTGGGCATCCAGCGCTCCAATTACTTCGTATCGATGCCGCCCCGTTGTAGTCTAACAATGATGACAATCTTCGCTGTGGAGCATTGGCTGCTGCCTCAGTTCACATTTATCATCGGCATGATGGCCAGGACTGGGATGTCTACAACACCGACTACCCGCACCTTACCACGACAGGCTTTAGTATCATTCCATGTATCTTTGGTACCTCCCATACACCCCATATTTGTGCCAAATGACGGCGAATGATCTTCGCTAATCAAGTTCCAGATTTAATCCTAGATTTCATCGTCACTCTCATGCTCCTAGCCCACGCATTCGTGCGTAAATTCTCAGCGAAATCAGCTATGCCGCTTGTTGTCAGCTGCAGCGCAGCGATCAGCGCTAATTGCCACCGACCGGACCTGGATATTGATGCATGGCAGCTCTCCCGTCAGATGGAGTTTCGTTGATACCGACGATAATGGAGTAAGCGTCTGCTCCTTCACCACCAAGCGAGACGTGGCGCCGCCAGAGTTTGGTCAAGTTATCAGAGGAATGGAGGAAGACGGTTTGAAAGGTATCCTACAATGACTCTAGTGTATTTCTTGGCTGTTTTCTGTACGTCCAATATGGTGTTGTAATTATATGATTTTGCGTCTTGGTAATCTCATTTGCGGACGGCCACATGCTTTCCAAATCGGGCAACTCTTCAAGAGCGGAAGCGAGGTGACTGCTGAAGAATCGTGAATCATTCCAAGATAATACACTGCAATAATATCAATTGAAGGTCTGCGATTAGATTCGATGAAGAAGTATCCCGTAACTTTCAACTTGCAAGTGAACCGACTTTCTTCATCTCATTTTCTCCCCATTTCTCGATTGAGTCGGAGCCACCTTTGCATTCTACCCTTCAACGAACAGCTCATTATTCAACTGCCTACTTTCGCATCCATACTTCAAGGTCTAATAGGAGATATGAACGGTTCTATCATGATTTTGCTTACTTCTTTAGAATTTCCTCCACGCCCGGGCAGAGAGTATACATTCACGTGACCGGACTGAAGTTCCTCCGATTTTTACATCTGTTCTTCCGACCCCTAAATCTTCTCGGAACATAGTTATGTGACGAGTTCCCATCTTCTGCTGCGAAATCTTTACTTGTACTTGTGCTCTCGGCCGTAGAGATTCGCTCAGCCTACTGCCAAATTGCGAGAACGATCAAATGGCCTACGCGGCGTAGGATCACCTCTAGTGCCTGGGACAATTTCGAGCCCATGGCGGTGTCAAGATACATAATATTCTTACAAGTGATGCCGTCGGTGTAAAGCCTGTTAGTTGGAGATGAGGAAGAGAAAGATATAAAGTTGTGTCTTCCTCGACCGATAAAAGTCCTCAGCAGCATCGGCAAGTGTCAAGCAACAAACATCTTGAATACTTCATCGCGCTTTCCCAATTCATCTCATCAAATCGACATCAATACTTTTTCACTTCTCCATTCATCAAAATGTCAACTTTATATAAGACTGTTTGCATCTTCGGCGCCACTGGTGGAACCGGCCTAGCAATCCTCAAGCGCTCCCTCGAAGCAGGCTGCACAGTCAATGTCCTCGCCCGCACACCATCCAAGCTCGCCTCTCTCTCCTCCAAACACAGCAACCTCACCATCATCCAAGGCGACATCGCCAACATCTCGGCCATCAAGTCTGCCCTCACAATCGATAACCGAGTCGTCGATGTGATCATCTCAGCTATCGGGATGACATTGAATATGAAAGGCCTCAGCTTCACTGCCGCAGACACGCATGTTTGCGAGAAAGGGACGAAAGCAATATTGTCTGCGCTTTCCGAGCTCGAGGATGAGAAGCGAGTAACAGTGCCAAAGGGTGGGCCTGAGATCGTACTTCTGAGTACTACGGGTATCTCAGAGAAAGGGAGAGATATCCCATTAGCTATGATTCCGTTGTATCGTTGGATGCTGCATGTTCCCCATGCAGACAAGAAGAAGCTGGAAGAGACTATGATTGAGGGAGAGGGGAAGGGGAGGAAGTGGGTGTGCGCTAGGCCGAGCTTCCTTTTTGATGGTGAGAACAAGGGAATGGAGAAGATTCGGGTGTCTACTGAGACTCCGGGACTTTCGCCTGAGGAGAAGAAGAGCGAGGATGTAGCTATTGGGTATACGATTCGCAGGGAGGATGTTGGTCTCTGGATCGTGGAGGAGTGCGTTAAGGGTGATGGGCAGAAATGGCATGGAAAGATGGTGACATTGACGTACTAAGGATATGTTCGCTTGTATTCACTCTTGGGTTTGCACGTTGCATAGGATGGATTTGGGCGCGGTATAGACTTGCTTTATAGTTCCTTCATTTGGCGTTGTGTTGCATATCCCTGTATAAGAAAGTTCACCATGACGCGATATACTAGACCCATTCATCCTACTTTTCAACTCAGGTCATATACTATTCTCTAGTTGATAGTTTTCATATCAAGATATTCTTGTTCCTATCGGCAAGATCCTTCTGCTCATATACAAATATGAGCAAGATCTTCTTGTCTATATTTAAGTATCAGCACGATCCTCTTGTTCATTTCGTCCGTGTCCTCTGTCTGCTTGGATCATCTGGTGAATATCATCCAGACTCTCTTGCCTACATTTCGTAAAGACTAGGATTATTTCCATCTCTCAAGTCGGGTTTCATATTTGTCAAATTTTCACGAAGTCATGGGATGAAAGATAGGTATAAGATCTCGTAAGTTCATCATCCATTATAAGGACATACATAAAATATGTAAAAAGAAGATAGGTGAATGAAACATCCTCCTATTAAGTACGAGATATCCATGAGATTCCATTAAGTCATGTGTTACGCCGGTGCCAATGCCGTAGCCCCCACATCCTTCCCAATGCCCGATTCCCCAATGTCCCATTTCAACGTAAATGTGGTGTTATATATATAAACGTATTTCCCTGCTCTGCAGGTTCTGTGGATATCTCACGTGGGTGAGTATCTCATGTGTTCTGTAATCATCCTCCGGCGTTCATAACATCATGAAGGCCGTCCTGGCATTGCTACTCAACTCGAGTAAGTTCGCTGTCGATATCGAGATCGGTTTGTTTTAGTACACTTCGACGGCATTGGTGTGCCGGAGAGGAGAGGGTCGCTGCTCGCGATCTCGCGTTGAGCCGCCAGAGTTGCGGCGCTTGAACATATGTTCCATCATGGCTCTGGGTCCTACGAACTCCATGTCATACTTGACACTGGTAAGAGGTACGGTAACCGAGTGGGTAGTATGCTTCTTGGAGTGGAAGTGACGCTTGATGCAGTCATCGACGAGAGCAATGAGACCCGTTGCGATGATAACATCGGCAACATCGCTTGGTGACTCGTATACGCTATTGTCGGAGATCCAAAGAGAGCAAGGAGGCACCCATCCACCCGCGCGTTGTTCATCGCGAATCTGCGACAATGACCGCAGCTCAGGGACAATATGGGCCACGGCAGTGCTGGCTTCGTTCTTATACAAATGGTATGAAACTTCCTTTCCTTCACCGTCCTTCTTGCACACGCGCTTCCATGTATACTCGTTACCCCAGTACTCGAACTCGTAGCGCTTGGATGACTTGGCTCCTCGGCGCTCGACCTCGACTTGCGCGTAATTGGAGAACTCGAGCTTCACGGTGTTCGTTGGGACTTGGGTGGCGTTAGACTTCTTCTCGGCCAAGAAGTCTTCGATCTCATCCTCGTCATCGTTGGAACCGTATCCACTATCCTGTCTCTTCATCTCCTTGCGACTCTTGTGGCTGTGCGTGGACAATCCCGAGTTCGTTCGCTTGAAGGTTGGCTTGCCAATATTGGCAAAAGCATTGCTCACTGATCGTGTCAACGTTACTGGTCTCTTCTCTGTGGCTGGCTTGGCGTATTTTCGAGCGGAGTGGCAGACCTCTCGACCAGATGAGCGCTCATAGCGGCGCAGGGAGAACTCGCGCTTCTTCAGATCATGCAAGCGCAGGTGGAATAGTTGGATAGCTTCCCCTTTCCTCCGTCCCTCTGCATCCACGCGCAGATTCATGTTCCCATCGTAGGTAGTGTCGTCATGGCGTATAGCGAGTCTTCTCGTCGAAGGGAAATAGTCTGCGAAGTCTGAAGGGTTCGAAGGTCGGACGTTGGTGTCGAATACCTCGCGATACTCGGGCACCTCATAGTCCGCTTCGTAGGAGTCTGGCTCTTCGCAGAGTTCTGACTGAGAAGCTACTGTTGAGGCGTATGTTTCTGTCGACGATCGTGGGTAGTAGGTCGTAGCGGGGGACACATTGTCCTTGGCGTAGACCGGTGACTGGTGTAGGGATGGACGCGGACTGCCGTAGATTGAGGTGGGCGCAGTGCTTCGTGAGTCTTGGGACCCGTCACTGTTCCTTGAGACAGTACTCACGGTTGTGGAGTCGATGTTGTGTCTTCGCATTGATGGTTGAGGCATCTTGTTCACTAGTTGGTACAAGACGTTGTTGCGATGTCTGGTGGTTGGGAAGGTGTTGGCAGGAGATGATGAGTGAGGTTATTTGAGGTACTCTCGAACTCAAATATGTATGATGAGGGTGGTATAGGTTTATCTTTCAACGAAAGAAATCACTCATTAAAGATCTCTTGCCGCGTTTGAATTTGACATGGCTGTGTTTTCGATTCGATGATATAGCTGCTGGTGGCACATCAACGTGGAGGTCTCCTGAATGATTTTGCATTAATGTTCGGCGAATCTGAGTACCGTCTGAAGAATGCTTCAACGGGATTCGAGTGAGATATCGGACTGTCGGTGTCCTTCGCTCCAAGTGGGATGCTTCTTCGATTTGGGGAGTGATGTATGAGTACAGACGTACGTGGAGAGACTCAGGAAGAGTGGAGAGCATGGGGGGATATTATTTGGCATCCCAGGGCCGGACAGGACGGCAGCTTTCATTTTCGCCTGCAGCCGCGGCCCCAAGAGAAGGTTGCGGACCGCCCAGGAAGCAGCGAAGGGCGAGCGTGTACAGTAGCGTTGTACCTAGGCGGCGCATACAGGGGAGTGCCACCCACACCTCTGCCACCCCATGAAAAATCATATTTTCCACTTCCACTCGCACACGCAACCCCCATGCTTTTCCAACAGTAAGCCATCCGCCAAAATTCTGCATCTTTGTCAGTTCGCAGCGATTCCGCTCGTATGGCACTTTTTTCTCAGCAAGTGTGCTCCCATAGGTTCTTACAGAACTTCACCTAAGTGGATGGAGTATTACTGCAATAGTTCCCCGATTGGGGAGAACAAGCTGATCCCCAAGCAAAACCGCGAAGAAAGGGTTTCATCGATCCCAGCAGCGTTCGTCGATCAAGGAAAATGCCTCGAAGCTGCACCATGACATCCTCAGCAACTCCAATAAAAATTCTCTCGCTGGAATCACAAATCTCACTTTTGGTCGAGACCTCAACAGCCAAAACTTTCCCTGTCATGTTGCGCACATCATACTCCAGCTGCTACGAATTTGTTGAATAATTGTCGATGAGAGAGTCCGATGCTTCTACATAGCCACGCTCGAACAAGAGTTCTAAGTGATTCACCCAAACATCTCCGAACGTTGTGATTGCTCGCGTCTGACAATAAAGGTTATTCTAGCAATACCTCTTGTCATCCGGGCGTGTCAGATGGGCACAGTAACTGCAATCGCATTTGCGCCGACGGGAAAGCGCAACAGCCTCAACACGAATAGCATCAATGACCGACAGCTGAGTGGGAGTGGCTACACAGCACGGGAGCACGCAGCGAGGATTCATCGGAGAGGCTTGATGATATGCTGAGAGTCGCTATTCTTGGGCCAATTGTATGCAGGTTGGCGCTTCCTGCACGACCCGTCACGCCAACCAGATCGTTATCAAGATCTCATAGGCTTTCCGCACCCCACCAGATTCTAAAGGAGGGGTGCAGGAGACATGTGCTGGAATTACGACAAGCGCCATTAATTCATCTTATCCAGTCTTTCTTTCGAAGTTCTCAGGTCATCTATTCTCATGTGCGTTGCTTTCGGTACTGCTCATACCGAGTCGTTTACAGCGGACGACCTTGCAAGTGTTTCAACGCTCCTTTGGACCATCCTCGTTTGGTTTTTACTTTGGCCGCAGTACCTGACATGCGAAAAGGCAGTTCCAAAGTCAACTGCGCACGAGGTTGATATCTGCCAGCAGCACCCTGTTACGAAACGGTCGACACCTACATTTAGAGTTGCCAAGAATTTGGCCTTGCTGCGGGGAACTACTGAAGTTATAACGAATAGCAAGTACCTGCAACTCCGTATGGTTGACGAGGCTGCAGGTTAAAAAACGCCCACCGCGCTGTCACTATCTTACTGGTTCCACGGCACTGCGATCATATACCGCGAACCTATAAGAGCCGAGGAGCACGTGTGCCTCGTTGGCAAGTATGCCCGAGCTCATAGAGCTCGGGAGAGCCTCGCCCGCCGGCTGCACTGTAACCACAGCCTGTCACTTCGCCCTGCTCAGAACTCGAGTCATCATGTCTGCGATGTCAGGTTGGACACAAGTCTCGAACTCTAAGTGGGACAAGAGAAAGCAGTCGGAGCCCTAAGAGTCGTGTGTCTCCCTGCAAGCATGAGTCTTACCCGAGGAAAGGCAACCAGATGTCATTTGGAACCCACCTTTTTGCCTTGTTCTGCCGTGCAACCATTGCGTGGGAAGGCCGTAAGAGGCCCAGTCAGAGGCCGGTACAACCCCTTTCGGCCGTCGGTAGGTTCTTAACGGTAGTCGTGGGTTCGCCCCAAATCGCATGTTGTATGGCCCAACTAATCAT
Organism: Cairneyella variabilis; assembly: GCA_001625345.1. Taxonomy (NCBI): domain Eukaryota; kingdom Fungi; phylum Ascomycota; class Leotiomycetes; order Helotiales; genus Cairneyella; species Cairneyella variabilis. The sequence goes on from AYLM01003092.1 coordinate 51,582, forward strand.
GCAAGGCAGGAAAGCTCCGCTTCTGCTCATTCCGCGGGGTGCAGCAAAATTCTGAGGATCTCCATACTGGCTTTTTCTCTCCAGGCATTTCTCCAGGTTAAGAGTTCTCATAGGAAATTTTTTTTTTTTGGCTCCATGGCGTCGTTTCATTCATCAGAAAGAAGCTGTTTCACTGTCATGCCACATGTGATGTGGAAGTCTCCGATGTGGGTACTCTTCCTTCGGATCCTCCTTCCTAATCCTTTTGCTCAGCTGGCTGCCTTGATTCAGCAATTATTTTTCTCTCGCCAACACCCAGCTTCTCATCCAAACAGCCTTGTTGATGCCCAACCTCGTTTGGAAGTTCCAACTCTCACCTTCTCTGCTTCTGTCGTTGGATTCCTCGTCAGCTCCCATTCAATCTTTGACTCCTTGATGATTGCCTGTATCTGCACTCCACATACAAAACATGCTACATCGGAAGTCAACATCGTCAACAAGAACGCTGTATGCTTACTCGATCCCATCGAACTCGTCCTGCAGTTGTTGATCGTTTGGAGTTTATGCATCACCTGATATACAGAAACGTTTTTATGCTGTGTACTGTCACTCCCCAGATTCCAAGTAACACGGTAATGGCGTTGGATTATCGTGTGAGAGTACTACTATCCCCTCCCCTATTTATTTGTACATTTCAAGGGTTTGGCCAAACCATAGAGCCTGATTGGCCTGAGCACCGTATATCAGGAGACGTTCGCGGGTTGAGAGAAATTCAACCAACCAATTTATCTTAAACCACCCGATCACGGCATTTTGAACTGAAATAACACCCTCAAATACCGTGATCCCACCCTGGTATGTAGGTACAAATACTGGGGGGGGGAGCATAGCACAACCATTAGCATCATCTAAACATCAACATCACCAAATTGGTCGTGCATGGATGCATGATACTATTCCCCCCCCCCGGGTTTGTGAATATTTGTCAATACCCACAATTTGGCCACCAAACTATGGATAGCTGACTAGGGGTGTAGCGAATAGGATTACTAAGATTTTGTCACTTTTCTGGGGATTCGGGTTTCTTGAGCCTTCTATCAGCACCCTGAATCCGCTAAACTGGGTCTCTACCTGTGTATCTCGCCACTTAGAGGCCGTCCTTTAAACTCTCCGCCTTAAAATTGTGGGTATTGACAAATATTTAGGGGGGGATGGGGGGATAGTATGATTCAACTCTTCCACAGACGTCATTCTCTTCCAATTTTTTGCACAAACTGTCAATCCTACGTTCCGACATTTTCCATCTCTCCCAACCGACTTTACCCTTCCTCCATTCGTCCATAATAGGCGACCTCCACGCGCATGATTACCCCCCACTCCAACGCAGAATCTGATTCCTTTTCCATCCTCGGATCGTCGGTATCATACTACCGCATCGAGCGCTTTTCCCTCCTCCACCGCGATCCCGATCCGCCACCTCGGTCTTCGCTGTGACATTCCCATTGAATGTTACGACGGGACGATCCGCCACCTCGAATCACCTTTACGTGCATAAGCCTTAGTCGCGCTTTTTTGTAATCATTTACCTACCTACCCTCATTAATCACTCAATACTTACAATGTATTCGACCTCTGATATTGAGATAAGGAGATTATTCTCGCGGAAAGTTTTAGCGGCTTAGAGACTCGGTAGTTCCGTGTAATGGTGGATGGGATGCAGTGTCATGCCTGCGCTGACTGTATTTGAGCTTCTAGAAGGGGAAATCGACGCGCGCGGCGGCGCTGAATGATCAATGACTAGGAGGGTCAGCGATTCTCAGCTCTTAGTAATGAGGTGTTTGTGGTGCTCGAAATATGGGTGCTTCCTTCGATTGAGAGGAGATGGAAAGGACGACGACTGGGAAAGTCCAAGACTAGGAAACTCTCTACGTCACGTGCCTAGCTTCAATTTTGTTTCTCATTTGTCTATGATTGTGATTATTCTTTTCAGATAAATTGGAAGTGCGATGTACAGTATTGCGAGGAAGTGCTCTTGACACTGTGCAAAGAAAGTTTTGCCTCATCGTAGGCCATGTCAGACGGAAAGGAAGGATGTAAGCAAGGGGTCTACCTATGACCACTCAGGAAGACGGCCCCTTCGCTGTCAACCATGATCTGAGAGCCCTGAGGTGAAGGTATATATCGAGAGGAAAAGGTTGGAGATTCCAGGGAAGATTCATCAATCTTGTAATATTCTTGGCTTTGGGAAGCTGGGAGATATTTTTGGAGAAGGATGTGGCTGCTTGAAGCGGCAGAGGGAATTGTTGCACCTCTAAAACAATTTGATACAAACATCCAAAGACAGGAATCAACTAAACATAAACTCCAAGATCCAGCTCTACCTTCCCTCAGGTAGCCAGTGTTCCTCGATTGTGTAGGACTTGAACATCGGGCCTCGAGCTACGGCCATGATCATCATTAGTCATCGACCCCTAGCGTCAAGACTATCCCAACCTCATTTCCCTCTTCCTTCACCTTCGCTACAATCCAGCAAGCACATTTAGCTTCTCACACGATAACTTTCTTCAGTCGGCTCGGATACGCTCGGTACACAAGTATCGAAGGAAGAAACATTGGTTTCTTTTATACCTCTGTGCATAAAATTTTGAATTTTGACCTGCAAGACACTCATTTGCTACCGTCTTTCATGAATTCTTGAGCATTTGATATCATATAACTATCTGTCTGCTCAAACATCTCGTCCTCAGTACCATGCATGGCACGTCAATCCAATTCCTGACAACAAGGCGCACTCGCAGGTGTGTACATATGGCTTTTAGCTCTGGTTGCAGCACCGCTGCACTAGCAAGCGCAAAGTCTTTGGGTTGTGGCTCCTTTAGCATCACCGCAGAGTGCTACACATGTATATGGCAGTCATATTGTCAGGTATCATTTGTTAGCCAGTCTTCGATCACCAAAGATTCCACCAGTCTAAAATTTTCATGTCGAGTGGATTCTTTGCAGGTGCCGATTAATACACGTCAATATCGTGGCCCTTATCTCCTTGCGAAATGACCTACAATTGCTCAAGCCGTGGGGATCACTGAGTCGCAGACTCCAGTTCTCTTTTGAGTTCTCCAAGCACTCTCGACGTTTCTGCCTAGCATTCGTCACGACCCATGCCGGTGCCGAAGTAAAATGGTTGGTGGTCAGTCTCTCCACATCACGGCTGTCGATTCCTCGCATTAGTAAAGTCTGAAGAGACTGGATACGGGCAAGGGAACTCATCATGTGTCAACCCGCACACATCTCAATGCGTACAGCAAAAGAAGAGGCCGCAGCCCTTGACTTTTCATGTCGGATCAGGCACGCAGTCCTGCGTCAAGTGGCATTCGTCTGCACCACGAGAGCAAAAAGAGTGTTTCCCGCCGCAAGATATGCCGGTGTGGCCTTCCGTTCCACACATACAGTAGCGAATCTTGCACCGCATTTACAGGGCACTGTGCAACGACTCTTGATATGGCCAGGCAGTGGTCCGCAGACACATACATGGTTGGCGCGAGGTCATGCATTATGGCCCTTTATGGGTGTCATCCAGACACTGGAGGCAAGGTTCGGGGCGTTCTTCCCACTCATATCCATAACCGCAGTTGTCGCAGAAGGCATAATCACTCAGACTAGAAGTATTGTCTCGCAGTTCTTCATCATGGTCGTCATTGGAGTCTGCGAGGTCATCGGACAAGTTCTGGGAAGCCTCTAATCTTCCCGTAATATTGCTATTGGCCGATAACGCCATTTCTCGCGGAATTTCTTCATTTCTTTGCATGCGATCCGGCGTAAAGATTTGATCAGTTTGTTGTCTCTTTCGAGGGTAGCGTTCTGATCCAGATCTACGACTCTCGTCCTTGCTCTTGCCATTAATTATGTCCCTTAGTTCTCTCACTTCCTTCCTGAGCTCGTGCAGCTCCATCCAGCACTCGAACTGCTTCGTATAGTGAACTGGAGGCTTGGATCTGATCCTTCAGATTTGAGGTGCTTAGAAGAACCCATTTTCCCGTGAAGTCTTGTGCGAGAACTCGTTGCCCAGATTGGATTCGAGACTGCAGTTCGAGGCGATATTCCTCCATGCGTTGGTTTAGATTCTCGGTTGCGTCATGATACTTGTCGAGGGCGTCTGCCATCTTCTGGGTGTGCAGTCCTGTATGTTAGCTCCGTCTCTTTGCCGATGGAGCGCGAGAAACCCGAACATCGCCTCTTGTCGGCGTACCGGGGCCGTTGGAATCCTCGGAATCTTCATCGTCGTCGCGACGTTGACTTCGATTTTTTTTGAGCCCTACCAGCCTTCTGGGCCGCTCGCCGTCCAACGGAGTGTCATGTTCCATTTCTCGGTCTCGATTATGTCGTGAGGTTCTTGCATCGCGTCTGTGCAGCTGATTTCACGCTCGAGACTTGGATTTCTGAAGTTTGGGCTCGGAAGAAGGCTTGCGAAGGTAGAGCTCTTGAAGTTGAGAAGATCGGTTCTGGAGCCTTTCGCTTTCGCGGTCAAGACCGCATTTGGAAGCGAATTCGATTCTGCCAATCGATCTCACTTCCGCGGTCTCTTCTGCTTTCCGTTTCGTAGCATTAAGAATTTAAATCAGATTTCTCATTACAAAAGGGCGGCTTAGCTCAATTGGTGAGCCGCTATTCATCTAATTCTATTGTACACTAAGGGGTAATGAGTCTCAACTGTCATCGTTATCAATGTCTAGTGCTCGAGTGGTTCGAATCCACTGAGTATCCTGAGTAGTCCCCAGTATTGCAGCGTGATAGTCTTGAGCAGTCCATGCGCATGGTGCAGCTGTCGTTCAATAGTGTTTTCTTGGGTGTTTAGAGATACACGTAATTTTGCTCGCTATCTTCACAGGATGAAGATCGCTTTTTTGATTATTATTTTTGGACTCTGGACTGTTATCGAGAGTGGGTTCAGTGAAGCAAACCAATGATGCTTTTCTTTGACTCTGGTTTATTGTCGATATTGAATTCTGCTACATTTACATAAAGATTTACATCAAGTACTGATATCAGAGATTCCAAGGAATCTGAGAATCTCAGAGTCATGCACTTTCACTTGTGTCTACTAACTGATTGAAAAGTCAATTCGCCTCTGAGCCCTCACGTCGATTCTTTAGAATCCAATGCTTCTTGACCTTCTTGAGCAATTCGTCATCTTCGCCGGCCTCGACCTGGTACTCGTCTTCGTACTGCGCCATAAATTGAAGTTTCTTGCCCTCGGCATATTGGTTCCAGGCCACCACGATTGACTTGAGATCAGTAAAATTAAAAGGTTCTGATTGAAGTGTGACGTCATTCTCCTCATCCATAAGATGCTTCAGCTTCAAATGCTTAATGAAATCAAAGTGTGGGGGAAGATCTGGCATAAGAGTGCTATTGACGCTGTTGAGGATAGCCAATCGCAATGAACCCTTGATCTCTTTGGGTCCGTCCATTGGACTCGGATCTAGCGTGTTCCATGCCTTCTCTGCCTCCGCGATTATTGTTTGGTTGCGGTAGTCCTTAATCTCGTGCTCGGGGTTTGTCATTTGCATGTTGTTGGCACCTTTAGTTCGGAGGCGAAAGGCGTACTGCACAACGTATTGCAAATAGTACAGCCGACCCTTGAATGCAGGGCAAGAAAGAATTTGCGTTAATAATTTGCAGAATTCGGCATCAGCGTCCCATCCAGCCACGATATCCATTCGTGCAGGGAACAACTCTTCAGGGGCTTTGCCGAAACTTCCATACGATGCTGCCCACAGCTGAGCTTCCTTAGGAATCGATGCATTGAGATGTCTTTCATCATCATCGGTCCAAGACTGCTGTAGCGCTTCGTCCTCCTGGATACCAAAATCGAGAGGGATCTGAGGTGTGGCGATTGTGGCGAGTGGTTCTTCGGCTTCGAATTTGTCGCTACCAACGGTTGACTTTCCATCCTGAGAATCTTTGGATTCTGAAGATTTTCTGGGGCGACCACGCTTCTCTAATTTCATTGTATCCTTAGAACCATTTGGTCGTCCCGTCTTCTTCTGCGTCTCGCTGGAGATCGAAGGAGTTGTCGATCTATCTTGCCGTGTCACAATCGATGGCCTATTCTGAGAAGCTCTCGGAGTGGTACGCTTCTTCACCATTGATGGTGGTGCAGGACTTGCGTTCCTGCGCTTCACCGCTGACCTGTTCTTAGAACCTTTTGGACGGCCACACTTTTTCGGCTGCACCGGAGTACCGTCCGAGTCTTCTCTGAAGTTGACTGCGGGCGAGGGACTGTTCTTCGAGCCCTTTGCTCGGCGAACCTTTTTCTTTAAAGGAGCCTCTATGTTCTTGTCGTCTTCGACATCTTCTTCAACCGATTTCTTGCGTTTAGCATTGTCGGCAGGTCCGAGTATAAGAGATGGATGATCTTTCTTCGTCCATGCCACAATCGTGTCTTCGTCGAATAGTTCGATTAGGGGATCTTTCGCTTGTTCAAGACTGAAGTCTTTGCTCTCTGTCTGAGCCTCCAAACTTGAATTGATCTGCTCAGGAACAGTAGATGCCTCAAATTCCAAAGAAGTTGCTGAATTAATTGTGAGCGAGAATAAATCTCTTATTGAGGGTTGGAAATCTTACTCTGTATCGGGTGATCCGTCGTCTTCAGTAATGCAGGCGACTGATGCCGGTCCGATTCGCCGGACGTTACTATACTCATCTCTAAGAGACTTTGTAAACTAGGAATTACTAATAGGATTCCAGGTCTTACGCTGTGACGAGCCCGCATCAGAGAGCGATGCCTCATTTTCCCCCACGCAGTCCGCACGTTGCGCTAACCCATTGGTTGCTTGCTCTGCTACTTGCGCGGCCTCTGCTGCTTTTATTGCCTCCTCTTCTCTCTTAGCTGCTCTTGCTGCCTTGCGCTGTCTGAAGATTGCGGTCGCATCAGGAATAATAAGTTCACGAGTCGCAGCCTGCTTCTCTTGGTTCGGGTTGTTGGAGACCTCACTATTCGGTGTCGCGAGCGACGCGTCTGACGCCATTGCGACGTGCGAGACTCATGAAATGGAGGAAGAGTTGTGCTTGGCAAAGATGGCCACAACGGAATTGTTGGTTATATCGCGCTCCGAGTCGGGGTTCGAGGCAATTGCTAGCGCGCCTTCCTCTGATGGCGATGCCCAAACTTTCTGCTTCGTTCCTGGCGGTGGATGTATAAAACAGCAGTATTAAGAGAAGTGCTGCCGTGACGAAATTCTGACTGAAAATTCTGAAAGTAGATGTCCTGCTGATCTCTCAATTCATGACACGCACTGAGGGCGACCTGACCCAAATGATTTGTCGGACGGATGGAGAAACGCCTTTTGTGCTGGAGGAGAGGAAAATCATAAAGCCATATGTACCTACTTTTACAGAGGGAAAGACAGTCATTAAGCTATCGGGCTCTACTCCGAAGAAACTAGTCTAAGTCAAGACGTCCTATCTATATTTGCGTCTCAGCCTTCCGTTGCCCTCTACTACAAGAAAATTCCATCCAAAGTATTCTAAAGCTCCCGATTTCCTTTGTCTTTATACTCAATACTACTCCAATCATCACCTAGTTACCTATTGCCTTCGTAGTGCTTCAGCTCTTAAGAAGTTTTCCATAGAGAATTCAAACGCGTGGGTACATATAGACGGGGACTGACTACTGTCAAAGGCTATCAAACCAGCTACTGAATCTTAAAAAATCCTTTCAGAGAGATCCTCCTCATTCAAAAGCTCAATATCGTCCCGATCCATCATTCCACGAAGATAGCACTCACCAATGAACTCATAGTGAAAATTAATACCTTCATCCTGCGGGACCTTCTTGGCCGTTAAAGGCCGCGTCTATTTTGTCCCGTCCGAGTATACTTTTTCTGCCTCGTGTGCCTCCTTCACTTTTTGCTTCCATCTCTCGAAGTCCCGGCGTACGCTTTCTTTTGCAGTTTGGTCCAGTGCGTCAAATTTTCGCTTCCGGGTCTGCTTGATCTTTTCCCGCTGCATCCATAAGGTAGCCAATGCCGAGCCCGAGCGACATCTGTCCTCCTCATCTTCGTCTTCTATTTATTGTTCCGCCTGAGCCGTCTCCCGTAGTAACACGGGCACGCTACTGTTGACGTAAAATACACGTGATTTTACCCCCTTGTACATGGCTTATATATATAGCTTGGATACTCCCCTAAATTCACCTCAATCAAGCATCATTTTCGCATCTGACAGCTACACCCACAGAGAATACACACTTTATCACCCGACTGAACCTGTTTGCTCCCCATTCCAAGAAAGGCTCAACAGGTTTTCATAAGTCGCCGGTTCCAGATCACGGCCTGGACTCTCCTACAGAACTGCGCGACCATGGAGTTCTGCTCGTTGTTGATTAAGTTAGAAGCATTCACGCACCCGGCTGAATGCCACTTTTGGTAACTTGCTCCTTACACGCTTGAGCGTAGTACATTCCTGAAGCAAAAGATTTTGTATTGCTCTGGGAACTCCTGCCTCCTCCCCCGGCTGCCGAAACGAAAGCAAAGGAAGAGCTGGTCGAGAGTGTCGGATATTTCAGTACCTGAACTGTATTCTTACCCCTTATTTTAGTGCCACGCAAGCACTACCATTTTCGGCTAGCTAGGACTTCTTTTCTAAGGTCTCATGGACTGGGATTATCACTATACATACTCAGTCAATCTTTCCATAGAAATGCAGACATCTTTCCCTTCGCATTTTTCAACATTCAGCGATCACGTGACTATCTGCTCGATAGTAATGCGTCGTATAAATTCTTCGTTATCTCGTGTTGATAACCTTCAACAAGAATGGTGACAGTGATATTTGGATTGTCCCAGACATAAGATAATGCTTCGAGAGAATCAGGCTCAGAAAGATTGGCCCGTGGTTGTCTGATTATTTTTGCTTGAGGCTTGACATGGAGAAGACTTTTCGCCAACTTGTAGAATTTCTCGAATCCCAAGAATATTTTTGAGAGTCTCGACTTTCTACGGTTGGCTGATAGAAAAATTGACTTAAATCCGAATGGAAAATTTTTGCATTCAATATCGGCGTCGAAGGTCTTTGCTGGTAGTAGCCTGAGAAGTCGAATATCATGCGAATCTGGACCCTTGTCCAGTGGCTGATACCTGAAAGCGCCCTTGAACTTTTATTGACATGATTTCATGAGTTGCTGTGGTTTGTTTGGGTTTTCAACTCAACTTTCATATTCAAAGCTGTGAAGGAGTTATACTCGCAAAATTGAAAGATTCTCCGCGTTTTCTGGGATTCAGTACCAGGGTGATCGAACCATGTGACTTAACACGCATTGGAATGGCTAGCGCGAAAAAACATAGGGTTCGAAGAAATAATATATGCCCCTTTGTAGGGCGATAAGACTTTTAAACCAATTAAAACGATATACTATTAATTGCCGCCTCAGAAATTTCTCTTTTTTAATTATAATTAAATTATAAAATTATATATTATATTTAAATATATATAAAGGAGTAGCTAATAGGATTAAAGGCAGCGGTTCAAACCCTGCCCAGACTCCCCGCTATATCATGTGATCCGCCATTCGGCTATATAGTCAGGGCTTTTCCCCCTCCCTTCTGTCACGGCTCTAGAATCAGGGCTCTGCGAAGAGTATTGTAGAATCAGGTCTATTGACGATTCTAAACTAAGGAAAGAGGAAAGGAAAGTTTGAGGGTAAGAGCCTAGACTAAATACACAACTAATGTCTGCCTAGCCCGCTCTCTTCTAGCGCGGTCTAGAATGTTCCCCTATTCTGCAGTTCGGCTAGCTAAGCGAGGCGGTAACGGTAAGCTAGGAGCTAACCGTGACACCTTCTTCCGTCTCTAGCTTTAGATCTTTATACAATATACATTCGATCAATTGAGTCTTTACCCTTTTACCCGCGCCTTCACATCTAAAGCTCAAACCTCACCGCCTGGGAAGGCATTATTAATATCCCCTTTTGCGTTGCGACTCGGCGTAGTCGCATTTTCTAGATCTCTTCAGTGAGCTCTCTAGATTCTATACCACCCTTCAGGGGGCTCTATAGAGGTCAATTCGGAATCCACGGATTCGATAGGCTCTTCCAGAAAGTGGGAGACCCCTCAGTGCCCGAAAATCCTTGGCACAGACCGGCTCTATGATTATAAGGACACAAAGCACTCTAAAACACGCCATTCCGTTAGACAAGCCTATGAGACTAGCTCACCAATCGGAGTCAACAAGAGCCTAAGCTGAAGGCGACTTAGCCGCTCAGCAGGATTAGGAGGAACAGCCCCTCGCTAACGATAACATCTTCCTATCCCATTTGGCAAGAGCTACTAAGCAGGCAACACTAGCCCCTACGCCTAATGAGCACTAGAAGACCCCTAGACTCAAGGATCCGGACCCTTTAGATAACGGGGTGGATCTTATATTCAAGTTCTAGGCCCGCAAACTGCGTGACAAATTCAGAGTCAACGCTGATTATTTCCTGGACGAGACGGCGAAGATCACATCTGCAGCTCCCACATCTACCTCTATTCCTAGTTCACACACAGACGGGTACGAATTGCATTCTCCTACCCCACAGCTGCCCAATATAACGACGGCTTCACATATACTCCACAACGAGCTGTTTTCTTCATCGCCTCTGCCAGAACCCTTATCCCGATCCCAGAATGAACTATCTTCTACTAGACAATTCGATCGCAACCAGCAAGACAATAGTGAGGAAGGAGTGTCAGAACCAACTGCGGACACAACAAGGATCTCATATTCGAGGAGTGTACTACCATCGCAGCACCAGTCTATATCAGATGAGGAGGGCCGTTTGTCTCAGCAGAGCTGGCGGCCAAATTTGCAAAGCGGCGATAGTGATACTTCCATTGTGACCAATGAAGAATCCGATGGGGTGCTACCCGTGGCGCCTTCTATTACAGCAGAGCAGCACTTCTTTGAACACTTTTCTACAGGCCTTTTCTGCTCCGAGGAGCAGCACAACAAGGGTTTTGCTCAGCATGAGCAGTATCTACTTCGACATAGTCACGCTATGCCACCTTCTATCGGTAACATTAATGGAAGCGAAATTTGCGTGGTTTCAAAGCAGGGATATATATGGTTATATTAAGACGAAAAGTTAGTAAGGCAGAAGGCGATATATTGATAGATTTCCCTTTTGGAAACACGGAAGGACATATTGCCCAATCCGGCTACCCAAATGCTTAAAACGAAACCCCATAAAGAATTGAGGTGCAAACTTCAAGTTTCTGAGGTGTTTCGTTCGGTGTCGATCGAGATATATGTAGATAGCATCGATCCACAGGATTCGGTCTTCATGTGTGCCACGCAGATGTTTCAAGCCCAGACCAAGTCGTTGGAGCATTTCATTTTCGCAATACCGCCACTCTTTCGGACGAGAATTTGATATTCTGGGGTAACCATACCCAGTGACCAAGAGAGTGTCTCATTTCATCCAAGTAGGTGAAGGTGAGCTTTGGGGATTCGGTGGTTGTGGAAGCTCGAGCACTTCCTATCACGAAGCTTGGCCTCGAAGAACTTACAAATGACATGGTCTTCAGACCTCCCGCGGAAAAGTTTTAGGAAGCGCAAGCCGTCTTTGATGTTGCTTAGCTGTTCACATTCGAACGCGGGTATAGCGGAGGTGGATGGATCATCAAAAGGCAGATTGCCCATGCGCCGATCATCCTCGAGAGGAGGTACAGTCGGAGATAGCATGATAAATAGAGCTACAGGATAGATTTGCAACAAATGCAACAAGATACAGCATCTGGCAGCTAATGAATAGACAACTCCGAGCTGAGAGTGAGAGCTGGCCTTGGCCCCGCATTCATACTTGTAATACTTCAAAAGTGGTCAGTCGCAAAATCACACAGGTGTATAGCGTAAGAAGCGCTGTGGCGTTCCATGTGGAAGTGTGTTGTGAATAATGCCTCCAGTTCCAGATGGTGATCTCTGTGGCTTCTACTAGATGGCATCATGGCGCAAGGCTACCGCAAAAGCAATTACGAAGTCATGGAGTGTCACACTCCATGCAGAACTACAAGACAATGGGCAAATTGAGGGGAAAGGGGCTTAAACAAAACAAATAACATAACGAGACTGAGTGATAGACATTTTTGATAGCGGGAGCTAATGAACTGAGGAACAGAACCCATGGTTGAGGGTCTGAGTTCAATTGGACTTCGCCAAGGGGTGCGTAGAGAAGCTTCACAACTTTAGAATAAGACGAATTGGCCGTTTATGATCATCGAATATGCCTATGAGGCAATCCAAGGCCAGTTTGGCAACTTTGTGGTGGCCGCAAGAGGTGACAGATCGGGCCGAAGATTGAACAAGATCAAGTCCCGGGGCTCGTCCCAAAATATCTAAGGATAATACGATATCTTGCCTCAGACTCGGGTCGCGTTGAAAATTTCCCCATGGATGTTTCCAAAATATCTTTGGGAACTACTGAAATAGTTTGACGCGGAACTGGAGACGTGGATGGCTCGAGATGAAGTGAATCTTGCGCACACGTGATACTAACAGGGGTGAGCTAGCGGCAACTCCAAAATATATTCCTCTTAAAACATCGTCCCAGCCCCAATCGCAACGAGACCTCACCAAGACTTCTGGCAGTTAGACTCACAGGAATCTTACGGTCGCAGATGGTCTATCTTCCGTGAGAACACCGAGTTCCCCTTCTAGTCCGACCCCAAGGACCTGGGCAATCCGTTAACGCTCGACTGTCCACAGAGCTACCATGACTTCAAGAAGTGTATCGCCAGGCGGCGCTCTTCTACGAGCATCGAGGGTTTTTGCAATACCTGCTGCTTTACCTCGCCCGACCAGCACACTCTCCTCGTCGGCTGTCTTCGATTCCGACACTGCGACCCTCCCTTATCCAATTCAAGCCTCGATAACAACACCTCAGGAATCGCTAGCCAAAGGCGATTGGGGCTTCAAACGACCACTACCTTTACGAGCAACTACACGCACATCTACGCCATTGATTCGGGTGAAAGCAATTGATACCTGGGAGCACGTTACGGAGTTCGGTTCAGCGGCAGATCACACTTTATCGTTGCGGAAGTTCCAGGAGATGGGCTTGCCAATAACAATGAATGTAGTCAAAGACAACAAGACTTACAAAGACCCGGGCCGCCGAAGTGTTTTTGACAGTGATGTTGACTCCACAGCGGAAGTGGAGAAGGACCCATTTGGGAACGATGATTCAAGATGGAAATTTACGGGGCCTTGGTTAGCTGGCATGTCAGAAGGAGATTTCAAAGAGTATATCACCAAACGAGTCCGACGACGGAAGCCGGAGTTTCAAAATTACCTGCGAGCAGCCTGCGCGAAACACCTAATGGCAGAAGCTAGAAGGGGAGCTTCGGGGGAAGACACTCCTGTCATTCGAGCTAGCGATGTCACTGATTCGCAGTATACGGCATACATCAAATTCCTGCGTAGGGATATTTTGGAGCTCAACAAACACATTCGTGCATTCCTCGACATTCCACCATCAGCTCCTCCAAAGGACAACTTTCTTGAGTTTGCCATGAACACTCTAGCGACCGAGAGAGGTCAGGTTGTAAAGAAACCTGATGTTGGACCTGTGTCTCTGTCCCCATACGCTTCGACTGGGCCTCCAAAGACACACCCTTCAGCAGGCCTTTCCTACGGCCGCACCTCAGGATACATGTTCAATCACCCCGAATTTGGCCCTCAGCAGTTCAAATCGCCTGTTAAAGCCCGTGTGGTAATGCCAAAGAATGCTGCGACCGGGAATTATTCTCCAGCCCTGGGAGTGGGTGGATTCGTGACCCTTCCTCCTTCGAACCAATCTTTCCAGACGAACAACAAGAGCCCGAAGAACTCAAGCGCCTTGATTCCTGGATTGTTGAACATCGAGCCTGGCAAAGTTGGAGGGACTAAAGTCTACGTGCGTCCAGAGCACGCAACTATCGATCCGAAGGGCCGAGTAGTTATGAAAGTCGTTGCAGCTGATGAGGAAGCTGTTGCTGTGTTGGAGGGAAGTACGGACAAGATTCCAGTGGCTGAGCTTCCAAAGCTCGAATTTTCTCCGAGGAGTCAAGACACCAGCAGAGGAGGATATGGTCTGCAAGGGCTTGGGACCTCACGTCCAGTGAGGGCGGACAAGGTGAATGCGCTAGATAATTTTCTCAAGGATTTGTCAGGAGTGTAAATGACCTGTTGCATAAGATAGACGGATGATTGTACAATAGATCACAATGTATATCAGCCCAAAAGTTACCACTTCTTTCCCTACTTTGAAACATGTCAACTCTCTTTGCTTGCCCGAGATTTTGAATGCCAGACTGGCAAGGACCAGTCCCTCCTTTTTAATGACTTGGAACAGGAATACTACAACTGACACCCACGTTCTTACTGTGATATCGATGAGATGCTTTGAGCCAATGGTAGGGCAAGACTCCAGATACGCAAACATGATGCTATTTGAAATTCCCTCAATCACCAAAGGGCATTCAATGCTGTCGAACGGATCATTTACTACCTCATTGAGGGTTTCGATCCAAGTAACCGCTCTTCCCGAGACTCAAAGTGAAGGGGGAAGGTTTAGAAACTGGGCCCGTAAAATCGGTGTGTCGCCACGTGACCCAAAAGCTGTGCGCCAGCCGCACAAGCGAACCGCCCACAAGTCGAATCGCAAAATTGAAGAATTTCGAACTCAACGACAACTCTAAATCGACAACCCTCACAACCGCAATCATGGGTCGAGTTCGCACCAAGACCGTTAAGAAGTCCGCCAAGGTCATCATTGAACGGTACTACCCCAAGTTGACCCTCGATTTCGAGACCAACAAGAGAATCTGCGATGAGATCGCCATCATTGCCTCGAAGCGTCTCCGCAACAAGGTACGACAAATTCTATGTGCGCAATCCAGAGCTCTGAAACTGACTGTATAATTGCATAGATTGCCGGTTATACCACCCATTTGATGAAGCGTATTCAACGTGGTCCCGTCCGTGGTATTTCCTTCAAGCTCCAGGAAGAAGAGCGTGAGCGAAAGGATCAATACGTTCCCGAAGTTTCCGCCCTCGACTTCAGCCAGGTGGATGATGGCAAACTCGAGATTGATACCGATACAAAGGATCTTCTTAAAAGCCTTGGTGTAAGCCCTTCCCAGCTTCAGGTCACGGAACAATTTCTCACACAAATTACAGTTCGACAACATCAATGTCAATGTCGTTGCAGTTACCCAACAACAGCAAGTCGAGCGTCCCCGCAGATTCAACGATCGTCCTGCACGAACATAAGCTTGAGGCATTTGCAGCGAAATGGGTATCATGGGCGGAATGGCCGGATCTGGGTGCTTCTCGGCGTATTGCTGGCAGGTCATGCATTCTAGATCAATGTGAGATCATTCCCAACAAGGTGTCGCCGATCCTCTCTCGGGAGATGACGCTTGATTGCCATTTTCTTTACCCTTGCCTGTATGGTGAACCTCTGACCCTTCACCCCAACCGAATTTGCCGTGGATGGAACCGACTCTCCCAGCAGCACTATGCGGGTTCCCAAGCATTACTCAATCCAGACTACCCTGCAGTACGCTTGGATATCTCAAGTTCGGGGATATTTCAAGCTTGTGAGTATCTCAAGTACGCGGATATCTCAAGTTCTTTGATCACTAAGGAATGGAGACAAAATGTGTGAAATCTGTAAATTTTCCGTAAGCCTGCCTGGGTATCATAGCTATCATCCATTTTAGACCCTCAAAACGCCGCAAATCAATGTTATACACAGTCATTTGTGTCCCCTTCTCCCTCATCTAGCTCCTCATCGTGACGTCTCTCCCGTCGACTTCCAAAGCTTGGTGTATGACCCTCCAGATTCAGATGCAAGGTATCCAGCTGTCCGCTCAACTCATCAGCATCCAATGAAGGAGCTTCTGCGGGCTTCTTGACCTCCTTCTCTTGGATCTTGACATCCACCAGGCCATTCATAGCCGCGAATCCTCTCTCACCTCTTTCCAAGGCAAGATCTGCAGCGTCTTGTTTCTTGCTCTCCTCTCCATCCCCACCAAGCTTCAAGTTCTCTATGCCTTTCACCACTTCAGCATCCTCAGACTTCGGCTCGTCCAACAGCTCAATCTTGACCTCAGCAGCCTCCCTCTCCCAAGCTGGACTCTCATTTAGCTGAACCTTGATGTAAAGAGCCCTCTTAGCACAAGCTTCCGAGCACCATTTCTCCAGCTCCTCCTTCGCGACGATCCTGAAATCTGATGCCTTCCCACTCGTGCCAAGTAATCTGTACTTCGCCATAGTATTTTCCTTGAGCCGAGGGTTTGGGCACAAGGTATATCCGCAGTGATCATTGATGTTGCGCTCTACGATCAGAGCATCGTAGTCACTTGGTTGGAACGGGCGGAGGAGGTTCTTGAGCGTATCTGCGTCGGTCGGAGAAGGATTCGAGGCATCGTAGGGAGCTTTGGCGAGAGGGTAGTCGATGAGAGTCTCAGTGGAAAGTAGGATCTCGAGCTCGATGTTCTTGCGTTGTTGTATTAGATTTGCATGGTACAAAGCTACCTCGCGATCTCGGTCAGCTTTTGAGGTCGTGGCGGGGTAGGTCTTCTTCAGGATGGACTTGATCGGCTTGACGGTCGCCATGTTATTACTGCAAAGGATGAGGGAGGTGAGTACCATAACCTGAGCTCGAGGGAATACGGCTAGGGGATTCAGGTCTGAGGTACTGAAAAGCAAGTTCAAAATATCTCAAGATCCTGAGTATCTCTCGTTGCAGCCTCAAATGCGGGACTTCGGAAGCGACTGATCCCTGTCAACTATCTCCTGCCCACGCCGGAGCACGCTTCCACTCGAAGTCTTCCCACTCGACACGGCAAACACGTCTACGACTACACTCCGTCTTAATATCTGTCATCCGAAAGATTCTCTGCTGGTAGGATATCCCAAGGGCGCAAGAATGGCTATTCTGACAGCTCCCGTTTCAAACATAGTCATTCAATGCGCTGACGTAGACTAGCACGACAACAACGCCCCTCCTTCCTGCCCAGCGAGCGCACCTTCCTCATACTAGCCTACCTGGCATATACTACACCGCACATACATCGAGCCGCCGCATTGCGTACTTTACACCGCTGACCTCGAATACCATCACTATCAACCTGCCGTCAACACGGCGGGGAGAGTATTCAGGAACGTGAGAATTTTTGAGATCTGCCCAAGATGTCAGTCCCGTTTAAGGTCAAGGCGGTGTATGAATATACGTCCCCCCATGAAGATGATCTTCACTTTCCGGCAGGGCAGATAGTTACGGTGACCGCAGAGGAAGACGATGATTGGTACGCGGGAGAATATGTGGATGCTTCAGGAGTGATACAGGAGGGAATATTTCCTAAGAACTTCGTGGAGAAATACGAGCCTACTGCTCCCCCTCGGCCGACTCGAACCTCACGTCCAAAGAAAGAATCAGAGCCGGCACCTGAGCCAGTTCCCGAGCCTGTACCGGAACCTGTTTACACCCGTGAACCAGAGCCGGAGCCTGAACAGGAGCACGAACCTGAAGAAACTCCAGCTGCACGAGAGCCCCCTCCTTCAATCCCAAAGCCTCAAGCTGCTGCTTATTCCAGACCTGTTGAAGCCTCTACACCGCCTGCAGCAAAGCCAGCTCCTCCTGCGGCCTCGAAACCGTCTGCGCCGCCACCTGTCTCTGAAAAGCCGAGCGGAGGCTCATTCCGCGACCGTATTGCGGCTTTCAACAAGGCGGCTCCACCCGTTGCGCCATTCAAGCCTGGTGGACTGAGCTCCGGAGGCTCGAATACTTTCATTAAGAAGCCATTCGTTGCGCCACCACCGAGCAAGAATGCCTACATACCTACTCCGCGCGAGCCCCCACCGCAGAAAATCTACAGACGAGATGAGGACCCTGAAATTGCGGCAAAGGAGACGGAAAACCAGGAACAGGCGGAACGAGCGGGATTAGCCCCTACCTCCAATGAGGGCGAAGGCGAGGATCAGCCAAAGCCCACGAGCTTGAAAGAGCGTATTGCACTTCTGCAGAAGCAGCAGATGGAGCAGGCGGCTCGACATGCGGAGGCGGCACAAAAGAAGGAAAAGCCGAAGCGGCCAGCGAAGAAGCGGACCGAATCCCATATGGATGAAGAACGAGATGGAGTTGTTTTGGAGAGAAGAGATACAGGAGAGACAACTGGAAAGCCTTCATTAGACTCTGAGAGAGAGGAGGCACCTCGCAGACGAAAGTCTTCTCGTGGAGCTGCTACAAATCCTGGACTCCACCCTCGAAAGTCGTTCGGCGATGGAAACGAGGCAGATATGTCAGGGGCCGGCGATACAACTGAAGAGCCTGAAGAAATGTCTACTGGAAGAGATGACAGTGATGAAAAGCCAAGAACCAGAGCTTCTCAGTTACCTGTGCGTGCTCCAACTGCTCCAACGCGAGAGCCTGACGTAGGCGAGGAAGAGGGAGCTGTTGAGGAAGAGACGCCTCAAGGTGAGGATGAGGAAGAGGAAGAGGAGGAAGAGGAGGAGGAGATGGATCCGGAGGTTCGACGCAAGGAAGAGCTTCGGGCTCGAATGGCCAAGATGAGTGGAGGTATGGGTATGCACGGCATGTTCGGACCGCCTGGTGGTATGCCAATGCCTGGTCTTGCCATGCCTCCTAAAAAGAAGTCCACAGGTGCAAGTGCAAGCAGCGAGAGGCGTTCTGGAGAATACGGAGCTGATGATGTCGCCTCTCCCACTTCTCGAGCTCCTCCAGTCCCTATGATTCCATTGCCAGGAATGTCTCGCGTCAAGAGCCGAGAAGAAGCCGATATACAGCTCGAGGAAGACGACAGAACTCCCATCGTAAGTACTCGACCAGCAGAAGAAGTCCTAGATATTGAAGAGATTGTGCCTGAACGGAGCGCTCCTCCACCAGGTAAGATAACTTTGCAATGATATTTAAACCAAGCTAAACAAATTTGCTGCAGTTCCATCTTCCACAGGCGCTCCACCAGTTCCAGGCGGACGCCCAGCACCTCCACCTGTGCCAAAAGAATGTGAGTTTTCATTTATATTATGGTGATAAGTGATCTAATTCAAATAGCACGCCCTGCCCCTCCTGCTCCGATGTCTCCAAGTGCTGGATCCGAATCGGACGACGAGATGTCTGTTCGTGCACAAAATATGGCTATATCAAGTCCTCCAGAACCGCCTC
This sequence comes from Cairneyella variabilis, assembly GCA_001625345.1. Lineage (NCBI taxonomy): Eukaryota > Fungi > Ascomycota > Leotiomycetes > Helotiales > Cairneyella > Cairneyella variabilis. The sequence goes on from AYLM01003092.1 coordinate 70,768, forward strand.
GTGTGCCTCCAAGATCATCCGATGGACCAGGTTCTCCCAAATCGCCAAACCAGAAGCGAGCATCTTACTTCGGATCTGAGCAGGCTTCCCCTTCTTCTCCGACAACTCCGGGCATGAACAATAAGCGGGCTAGCCGATTACCACCCCCTATTCCTGGTGCAGCTCCTGCTGCTCAACCGCAAAGTCGAGCTCCACCCCCTCCGCCTCCGACAGCTGCCCCTGTAAGCCGAACTAATACTGGCAATATGGCATCTCCACAGCATGCAGCTCAGGAGGAGAGTGAAGAAGAGGTCACTGAGTATGAAGGCGATTACGATACTGATATCGCATCGGCTGTGCCTCATAAGGATGCTCTGAAGTCTCACCAGAGAGAGTCAAGCTTCGAGGATAGCACTCCAGTCCGATCTCCATTCAATTCGCCTCCATCTGGACCGCCTCCCTTGCCAGCCACAGCAGCACCTCGCGCTGTACCTCCGCCTTTGCCATCACAGCCTCCACCTAATTCCAGGCAATCAGCGGACATGCCAAGAGCAGCTCCTCCGCCACCGCCTGCGTCCAAGATGCCGGCTCCTTGGGAGCAGGACTTTGACGAGTTCGATCCCTACAAGCACGATGTTCCGGTGACAGGCAGTAGTTCTATGGGTGGACCAAAACCTCGAATTGAGAGAGACGCAGATGATCTATATTCTTCCTCACCTCCCAGAGCTTATGCTCCCGTCTCCCAGGAGAGAGCTCCTCCACCACCTCCCCGTGAGGCTGCGCCATCGTCTGCAAGTAAGGCACCTCGGCAGTCATCGGATGTTCATCGCTCTGCGACCACAGCAAGAAGATCTGTCGAGCTTGGGCGAATGTCTATGGATTCTGGCTTTGTTGCAAACGATGTTGACCTCGCTCAAAGTAGCTACTGGTGGACACAACCCAAAGGCATGCCGCCTGTGTTCCAAAACCGAAAAGATATTCTCTTCGAGGTCGAAGAGTCAAGCTCTTCTAAGCGTGGCAAGACCATGATCACGAAAGATGTCTACGTCCTATTCCAAGACTACTCTCAAACCATCGTCACTGCACAGTTCGATGCCGAAAATGCCGCGGATGTCAAGCTCGAACAGCGCCATGAACAGCCACCTTCCCGTCTACGACAAGATCAGCTTGAGAAAGCACACGAGCAGTTCGGTCGTCGTATCTCTGAGGCTGTACAGGCGAAGAAGGAGACTGTTGTGGGTGACGGCACGCCTCAAGGTCTGGTCCAAGAACTTCTGCGTCCTCTCTCCAATGCCTTGCTACCCGTCGGTACTCGTGCCTACGGCGCTATCGTGTACGGCAACCTCGCCAATGCGTCCACGCAGCAAAACGACGAAATTCGCCCAGGTGACATCATTACGCTCCGCAACACAAAGTTCCAGGGTAAACATGGCCCAATGCATCAAAAATACAGCGTCGAGGTTGGCAAGCCGGACCATGTAGCCGTGGTCGCCGAGTGGGATGGTACAAAGAAAAAGGTGCGAGCTTGGGAGCAAGGTAGAGAGAGCAAGAAGGTGAAGTTGGAGAGTTTCAAGTTGGATGATTTACGAAGTGGCGAGGTCAAGATTTGGAGGGTGATGCCTCGGAGCTGGGTTGGTTGGCAGGGGCAGAATTAGGTTCCTCCCATATTGGGAGAGGGTGATGGTTGTCGGGGAGAGATACTCAGGTGGGAGAGTATCTGTGAGGGCAAACTTGTGAGTCCCAGAGAGAAGCGGTTTCACGGTTTGCGATGGGATGCACGAGGGGATGAGATGACGGTGATGCCCATGAGATGAGACGAAGATGAGAACGGGTGATGGATGAATGACCAAGTCAGTGTATGGAAGTACAGTCTCCGTATAGCAGCAAGTCGTCAGTCGAGATAGTGTCTTCTATTCTGAAATTCTGTTCAATTTCAGTCCCTGAGGTTCTCAAGTCTCTGAGCAAGCTTCCCCAGCGTACCAAAGTTTTGCTCCAGTGGCAGTTACCGCAACTAGAGTTGATACCAGCGTCATCACAGAAACGGCCACTTAGACTCCATCGGGCTACGCACTAGCTAAGTACCTTACATTACCTATCTCAAACTCTCACAAAACTTCAATGTTTACTTCATTCTTAAATTCAAGATGCCCTCCTCTGGCCAACCCATGCTGACCCCAGGCCGGCAAAGCGTCCTCATTATAGCGGGAACGCTCATTGGCGTAGGGACCTTGACGGCCCTTGCGGTTTATCTTGTTCTCGAAGACAAGGATTCGAGCTCTGGGTTGAGGAGTCAGAAGAGAAAGAACGCAGCTAGACGTGGAAGAACGCAGCCTGTGAGATATGGATGCGTTGCCTGCGCACAAACGACGAAACACTATGTGTCTCAGAGGCAATGCTGCTCACACTATCAATACATCTACCCTCCACGGTGCTGTCTGTGGTGTTGTGGAGGCTTTCGTGACAACCGCAATTTCATTAATAAGGAGCTAGAGATATGTCAGATTCCTCGGCAAGTGGCATTAAAGTGCCATTATCCTGAAGCGGGATTATATAGGCTATTACTACAGCATGAAACAGAGAAGACGCACTTCTGTTCGAGGATGAGGATATGTCCTGCGCTACGGACAGGGTTAGAAAGACATGAGAGAGTGTGTTTGGGTATGGGGAGAAAAAGAGAGCAGGCCGTAAAAGGGAGGGTACTGCACAGGATCTTATTATGGAGCTGGGTGATCTTGCTCTGAGCTTGGCTACTTTGGGGAATCTAGTTACTCGGAAAGGCGATAATGTAGCCTAGTTCACTGCCTTGAGTTCTGCACCACATAGGGACAATGGAAGGATGTCAGAATGGAAAGTGTCATTGCCCGAGTTAGTAAGGACTAAGAGCGGTCGGTAGGGAAGCTGCACTTTGAAGTTTGATTAAGGATAGCGATAAAGCTGAGATGAGTAGACATACCTAATGGAGGAGAGCTGGGAATAGCTAGCATGTTTCAGACTCCTTCAGACTTGCAACGAAAGCAGAGAAAGAAGAATAATCGAGCAGACCTATTTGCTAGCAGTAGCTAACGCAATTACTAGACTCGATGTGTCTATTCCCACGTCACTGTGGGAAAAGACCCTTCCTGATGGAGTATGATCAAGCTAAGTTAAGTAGCCTCACCATTTCAATATGTAAGTTTTGCTCTCCTTGCAAATTTTCATCTTATATACAGAAACACTCTCATCCCATAATATCTTACCTGCCTTCTTATTATCATTTTACCATTTTGATACATCATTCGCTTCCGAAATTCAATTTATTCGAAATGACTTCTTCCCGTCGGCCCGACCTTACTCCAGGCCAAATGCTCATCACGATGGGTGTAGGAGTCGGAACCATAACGCTGAGTTATTACTTGAGTCCCGCGGATAGTCGTTCTCATTCTTCTTCGTATTCTGGATTGGGGAAGCACAGGGACTGGGAGGAACATTTGTCCGAGCTTTCAGTTGTGGACAGGTGGAAAGCGGAGCAAGAAGAGAGACTGGTTAGGTGAAAAGCTAAGTCAGAACAGAGGCTGGCCAGATGGGGTCAAGAGCGCGATGACCGATACAGGATGCCAGGAGCAACGCCAAGAGCAGCACCGCAAGTAAATGGGGATAGGAAGTGTGACTGTCCTCATAGGGAATTATATGAGCTGTTGTTGCAGCACGATGCAGGAAGGATGGGCATGGCTCCTGCGTTACGGACTGGATTGGCAAGACATGAGAGGGTGTGTCTGGGTGCGGGACAAGTGCCAGTTTTGAATGAGGTGAGAGCGAGTTATCGTGCTCGGTGAAGTGGTATAGAGTCACTGTCGAGGAAGTATGTAGGAATATGTGAGAGAAATGTTCCTGGTGCAAAGCGTTTTCTGTGCTCACACTTTACGGGTAATTGGAGTTCTTGGAGGGAAGTAGCGAGCGGAGCGATATGAGCATCTCATTACCGGTATGCTACTCGTTGAACTGATACACCACTACTCCATACCATCCCAAAATTCTTGTTCCTCATCCGCTATCCTCCCATTCATCCTACACTCATCCATATGCCACATAACTCTTTCCGTATTCATCTTATCTTCTCTTCTCCCACTCTTCCTCCACCACGCCAAAGCAAGCATTTTGTACCCTCAATATCAATAGCATTTCGAAACGAGACGCCGCCCAAAATCACACCTTCCCACCGTAATTGTATATAGAAAACTCCATTCGATCTCTTGATCAATTCCACGTACTCATGAGAGAGCAACAAAAATGCTACATACAGCAAAATAGCAACGAGCAAAGATATCATGGAATCATCACCTCCATTTCCCTTCCTCCCAACCTTCCTTCTCAATTTAATCCCACAGACAAAGTGAGCGGACACGACACATCGTGCAAAAAGTGCTCATATGGTCCCTGAAAACGGTGCAAAAGCTCACGCCAACACCGGCATCCCCGCTACAAAATCAACATACGAGTAAGAAAGTGCGCCTTCAAACAATGGTGGAATCTAGGACCAAGGTCCGTTGGACTGTGACGTACCCCAAGCAGCCTGCAGATAATTCTCGCGTCCGTTCTGGAAATCATATTGAGCCCCCAAATTGCCTTCCTGGCCCAGGTTGTCGAGGCCTGTGTTCCACGTGACGCCTTCCTTCTCTGTGATCCATTGTAGGTATTGCTCTTCGTTGAGGTATTCCGGTTGTGGCGGAGCCATGGTGTGGTGTGCGATTGAGGGATAGGCGCCGACGTGTTGAGGTTGCGCAGAGGTGTGGTAGATTTGCTGTGGAAGTTGGGATTGTGGTGGATTGGTGTAGGGAGAGTTGAGACCGTTGGTGGAGTCACCGTTGCTAGCACTGATGAGGCTGGGTGCATTCGAGGACTGGTTGGGAGACATCTGATATGATGGCATACCATAAGGATATGGTCCATGGCCATGTCCATACTTAGAACGGTCTTCAGCCTCTTGTGGAGGACTTGTGGCATTGACTGCTGCCCAAGCTCCTGGTCCATTAGGGCGCAGGGGTGTTGGTTCTACACCTTGCATTGCCTCACCATTCACACTGCCCTGAATCTCGTTTGTACTGGCTCGTGAACGGGCTTGATCGACCGGGTCGGAAGCTTCAGATGGGTGGTCATTGTCCTTCAGATCTCCGAAGTCTTTAAGCTCCTTCTCAAGCATTTTGTATTGTTCCAAACCGCCACCAGGATAAGTTTTGCGTCCGTACTTGTAGACGTAGTCGCGGAGGACATTGCCGAAGTAATCCTGCATCTTCCGAATCGATTTCAGATACCCCTTCGACATTGTCAACCGCGGCACCATATCGCCGAGTATCTTTTGAGTGAGTGACTTCAACGCTGCCAGTGGCTTGTCCGAGTCCTTGCTAGCTCCTTGGCTCGCTAGGTGGTGGGCCGTATCCATCTGAGGGAAGGCGGTGGTGTAAACACAGACGAATGCGGCTTGCCAGACAGCAAAGCAAAGCAGTGGTGATTCCGGAAGAGCATCGTTATCTTGCAGGGTTCTGACAATATCGATGATATCCCTGGACGCTTTCATGATACCTTCAGCACTTTCTTCCCAGAATCTGGTTGGCACAGAATATTTATCTTCGGGAAATGTAGGCTCATCTAATGGGCCGATAGGTTTCTTGCAGCGAAGTGGAATGAAAGGGATATACTCTCTGTGAAGCATGATGAGACACAGTGAATACAGTGTATGCAACGAGGCATATGTCGTAGCGTTCCGTTTTTCGATATGAGCAGACAGATTGGCGTCGGTGAAGGTCAAATTGGAAGGCAACGCGTCATGGAACTCCTGCAACTGCTGGCGCAGCCTGTAGAACTCCGTAGATGGATCCCATGGCGGCAGCTTTTCAGTTCTCCGACCTCCAGCATAACTCCACTCGGAAAATCTTCCAAAGATCTCTACCAATCGTATGAACCTGCTCAGAACACCATCGGTTTGAATGATCGAATGCTGATGTTGCGATTCCTCATCCAGCCAGTCGGTATTGAGAAATCCAGTTTGAACGTTGTGCACGAACAAGAACTGATCGTCCGAGCAAGGGAGTTGTACTCGAAGCTTCCCAACATCCATCATTGTTGGTCTTCGTTTCCCAGCTGCGAGCATGCGGTCCATAATGAAGCAACTCCACAGAGTGCGTCTCCGGACCTCTTTCTCGGTGGCTTGGTCACGAGATGAAGTTGCAGGCCTGCTTGAAGCGTTGTTGTTTTGATCATGAGTTGGACCGACGGAGCGATTATCGGGATCGTCCTCAAACGCAAGCCCCATGGACTGTGCTAGCCTCACGGCAAGTCCAACGTATAACCATGCACTCAGTCCTCTGGTTTGACCCCATTCATAAAGACCAAGCATGAGCAATGCCTGAATGTTTTCCAATGATGGGTTTGTGAGATTGCGAATAGTCGGCCCAAAGGCAGTCGCCAGTGCCTGTGCATAGTACTCACTTGCAGCAAGAGGATCATTAGGGTCATGATGAGCAACCAGACCTGGATGAAAGCGAGCAGTGAGGGTCAGAACACCAAGGAGTAACACTCTCCCATCCTCTAAATCTGCGGCTGTAGTTGACGAATCTCTGGGAAATGCTGCTTGACGCATCCGGTTTCTGAATGTTGGTGGATGGAGAAACGGCATTTCCGTAGAAAAATGTAGCTTGAAGATTTCGTAGAGCTCATCCCAAACCTTCTTCGTAAGAGCTGGAGACTCCAAGGCATCTTCGCCCACTCTCTGACTTCCTCTGCGACCGTCTTCAATCTTCCTCAAACGCTTCTTGCTTTCTCCAGGCTCGCCGCCTTCTTGTTTGATATTCATCGGAGCTTCTGACCGTTTCGGCGTCGGTGTTGAGCCTGCAACAGGGTATGTGCATTCTCTGTTGCTTCCAGCACAAGCTTTGCAGATGGAGTTGACACCGCTATTGACGCCTGTGACGGGATTAGTTGATGGTCAAAAGGTACAGTGAGAGCTTAAGACTAGGTAGGAATCGCTGGAGGTGATATTCCCAGCAAGTGAAGACTGATTGCTTCACCGCCCAAGAGAACCTTTCGCTTGCAAGCCTTCACTGCCTAGATTCTGCTACGTGCCTTCGCTCAATGGACGCCGATGAGAGCTTCAACTCACATTTGACCTTGCTCCTACGACAACGCGCGCAAGCTATTGAACTTCGGACCATCTTTTGGGGCTTCTTCTCATCCTGCCCACCTCTCATAGCTCCAGCACTCCCGTCATCCGCCCCTCGTGTGCCGGGACTCGGCTCTCCCGTGGACACAATGCTGGCTCGGTAATGAGACGGTGAGGCGGGGTGGAGGTAAGGTTGGTCGGGAGGGGAGAAGGCCTCTGTATGCGTGCGCTTTGGGGTTGAAGCGCGAGAACCACCTGCGGGAGGGTCTTCAGGTGGTGCAGAAGGCGAAAGAATCGCAGCGAGAGAATGCGGGGAGGGAATCGTGGCGGTTTGGGGTCTCTGGAGACCCTGAGCTTGATATGTCGTTTTCTGGATGGAGGGAAGGAGCTTGGCTGATTGCTGTGAATGCGCTGCGAAGCTGCTTTCCCATCAGAAGACAGAGGAAGCTGGGCCGCTGCAGGACGTAGGCAGGCAGTTGTGGATCTATTACAAAGTGCGTTGTGTCCAGCGCAGTGTGAGAGGATGTTTGTGTGACCACAGCCGGAATAGGTTGATGCGCCTCGCCGAAGCCAGCGACCTCCAGATGTGAGAGCAGGTTGCGGCGGCCAACGCGGGAAGGTAATTGGACAGGACGACACAGGCGTCTCGAGCACGAAATTGATTGCGAAGCTTGGAGGCTTTGGTATGTGTTTGCGAAGATGGATTGTCGGTGTACGAATGTTACGGAGAAAGGAGGGAGGAGGATGCGAGCATTGGTGGGAGTTAGAGTTGTGGGAGTTAGAGTTGTGGGAGTGTGGGATATTGCATTCATTATGGGGAACTCGGGCCCCTTGACATATTACTATTGCCAGCCGCTCGCCTGTCTTCGCCGTCGCTCTCACAGCTGCGGTACTTGACTTACGGTAGACCAGCATGCGATTGGAGCATCCGCGGGCCGACAAGGGCAGAGGGAGCCCATTTCAGAACTACAACGCTGCCGTAACTCCTTCGCTTCCTTGCGTGCGAACGTTCCGTCGCAGTGCAAATTGCTGCACGTCCACCCAGTTCTCGGGACGTTGGTGGAGGGTACTGGCTAGCACGCAGTCCGCGCCGGATACTTACGTTGTACAACCAGGAGCCAGAGCCATCCTCGCTCTTCGACCAATGCATTCGCAGGAGTGCCTATTTCTCCGGCGAAAGAGAATTTGGTGCTGATTCATGGGCTGCCCGCCTTCCGAGGCCTCTGAATCGGAGCCTTTTTCGAACTTAAGAAATGATACGAGGAGGTACTCCGCATTCGGACGATACTGAAGACATTGGTGTAGAATGTCCCTGCTCAGATGATCGGATGGCAAGATAGGCTTGTGCCCGATTATTTTTTCTCTTTTTATATAAATATGGACAAACTTATAACCATCGGACTGCATTCTGGCATAGAACAGGGCACCCCGGCGGTGGGAGGCGTAGGGAGCATGATTCGGGAGCGCGAGCATCTGCAGTCAGCAGCATATCGTACCCGTGTCCCGTCTTGCGAAGTTGCGGGGCAGGAGAGGAGCAGACCATCCAGCGGACTTGGCTCTCGGCCAACTTTCAAGATCCAGATTCAGATCCCTAGGACTCTTATCAGATCGTTGCCTCCATGCGATTTGGGGTTACTTGCAGGGGCTCTGTACATGTACCTTTACCTTCAAATTCTATCTCCAACTTGGTGATTATCTGGGGTAGGCAGGCATATGACAGAAATAGCTGTGTCCACAGCTCAGACGCCCTCGCCGGCCAACAGCAGCAAGTGCAAATTATGCACCCGGGGTGGTGACGTGAAAGAAAGGAAGAAAATGGGCCCAGAAGATGATCAGTGTTGCTGTCCCATGACTCGCCCGGGGTTCGAAATGTCGGAGGTACTTCGTACATCTCCAATGCTCGTCCTTCCCGGTCGGCCCATGAAGGCAGAAAGCAGTGTTCCGTCGTTGGTGGCTGACGGCCAACGTTCATTGGGCGAGACATGTCTTGAAAATCCCCTTCGGCATCGTGTATGGGAATGGCCGCCAGAAGGAATTATCGTCGAAGAGTCCTAAAGAAGCCACGCACGACTAAATAAAGTACAGGCACCTCCCTACAGACACCTTGATCTCCAACACGGCTCGCTACCGTGGAATCTCATCCTACAAAAAGCCTATTAAATTACGACTTTTCTCCGTGTCGGTACCATCGCTGTGATCACTTCCCCAATTCCCGGAACAGTTTTGTACCACTGCAAGATGCAGTTCGACCTCCAGTTCCGAAAGCAAAAGCACAGCATGCACTCACCTACGGGTCGTGGCAGCCGCTTTGATTCTATCGGTTGCAAGGTTTTAGTTGTTACATATCATGTTTGCTCTCCTGCAAAGCCAGCATTCACGGGTTACATGCGTCTGGCTCTGATCCGTGAGGCTGGAATTGCACAAGATGGACTCGACATGTCAACTTTCACGAATTCAAAACCAAGTCTGCTACTCGCTTGATTGCTTCTCGAGTCACTAGGTATTGCGGGAGAGAAAGTCCTTCCGAACTGCATTGGAAAATCTGCAGTGGCAAAGAGCGGAGTGCTGCTACAAAATGCTGTCCTCTGATGCTGTGTCTCGAATCAAACTCAGTTTCCCAGAAGTCGGGTCGAGTCTCCCGTGGAGCAAGTTTTAACCTGAGATTGATTTCAAGTTGAAGGGGAAGGCGAGATAACCTTAACGTTAAATAGTCCTCCCCGCAGGAAACCTAAAGCAGTTTAACGATCTGACAATTTCTTGAATTCTTCCCTGCCAAACTGCGTTTGAGCTTTGGTCTGCTCCTCAGATTTGCAAGCTCCCTTGGATCAGCTCATTCAGACCAACCACAGCGGGGTCCGCGTAGATTTTGCCTCTGCACAGCCATATCTGAAGCTCTACACGCCGGTGGCGGTGCAAGCTCTGCGTCATTCGTTGAAAGCACTTTCTTGAAGCGCCAAGAGCGTGTGATAACCGCCCATTATGTTGGTCCACTGGACCACTTGACCACTACCGCCTTGGCTGTAAGACTTTAGGAAGCTTTTCTTGACTTCCTCCTTCTCTGTTTTCTCTTCGTCACAATCGGTCCTGTGATTGTGCTCTTTTTAAGCGCAGGGAAATTTTCAGTCTCGACGTTTTCCTGCTTTCTCGTCCGTGAATCTCGAGAGCTTGCGAAAGCAACCCACGAGACCACAAGATTTCGCAACCTCCCCTGTTATCTTTTCTTTCAAAAACTTATACCTTTTTCAAAACCTTTGAGCCTCCAACGTTCGAACATGGCTTCCGGACGTAATGTAAGTCCTCTCTTATTCATTTGATGTCAAGCGGCCCAAGACACTTAGAAACACGAGATCTCCAAGTACCTGAGGTGATCCAGAGATTAGGATGTCGAAAGATCTGAAATATCTAGAGACCATTTCTAATTTTTCGCATAGGACCCAAAGCTTCTCTATTCCATTCAAGGCATCAATGCCTACCACATTGAGAATGGCAAGGAAGAATGCCTCACACCCGCCGGACCTCAAACCCTCTCCCTCTTAATGGTCCCGACCTCCTCTCCCTTCTCAGGCCTCTCCACGGCCGAACCCAAATCTGCCGCGTCAGAAGAAGACTTCTACCTACACCTACACCTTCCTCCCGAGCTTGACCTTCCCCTCCCAGCGACTACACAAATCTACCACCAGCCTCCGAACAGCTACCTCATTCCACGATGGGACTTAGGTCCAGAAAGCGGCGCATTCACTAGACTAGAGTTCCCGGGCGTAGGCAAGGGACTGAGTGGCTCTCAAGAGGATGTGGATACCTTTGAAACTATTCTAGCACAGTGCACAGCATTCTTGGAGCGTGCTCCACCACCAAAGTCTGCTCGTCCGAAGACCAGAAGAACTAAGAGCGAGAAAGATGTTATTCCTCCATATGACCCGTCTACTTTCAAGCCTGGAGAGGCATATGTCCCCGGTAGCTCGAGCTCGCATGCGGGAGGTCAGATTGTTCTGATTGACGAGGAAAATGGAAGTGTGGTTGGTGAATTGGGTGAAGGATTCCAGGTGGTTGAGGATAGTAAGATGCAGGCTGGTTCAAAAGGTACGTCCCAATTAGCCATCTGCTCATAACTTCGCTAATAAGTTTTCAGATCCGGTTGAGATCACTCTCCCAGAAGATGGCTCTCAAGATATCGGCGTAGCACCAGCCTCTGCCGCCTACCTAGAAACGGCCATGCACCCCGCCTACAAGAACTCAACTCTCGTCTCCAAAGCCGCCATGGCATCCCGACTCATCGTCACAACCTCCGGCTACGTCTCCAAAACCCTCCAGAACCAAGCCGAAGGCTTCACTCAAAAGACCAAGCCTAATGCTAATCCCATGACGTTTACTCCCACCACTCACGCTCGCATCCGCAAAGTGCACACCTTCACTGAAGGCGCCGTGGGACTGAGTGCTAAAACCGTAGGCCAGGTGAGCAAATACGCGCAGAACATTGGCGCCACACTAGCTCGCAAAGGCCAGAGCCAGAAGAACAGGGGCATTGGCCCCGACGGAAACCCAGTTGAGGATTACAAGCCGGGATTGCTGAACAAGAGTATGATGGCATTCTCTACTATTGCTGATGGCATTGATCAAGCTGGTCGTAATCTACTTGCTTCTACGTCTACGGCTGCTACTACGGTCGTTACGCACAAATTTGGACCTGAGGCTGGAGAGATCTCTAGGAATATCGGTGGTGGGTTTAAGAATGTGTGTTTAGTATATATTGATGCAGCAGGTGTGTCACGGAGAGCTATCGTCAAGAGCGTGGCGAAGGGAATGGTGGTTGGTAAGATGAGGGGAGGTGGTGATTTGGTTGTTGGTGATGGAGATGGAGGTATCATTACGACTGCTCCTTCGAGTTCGAAGCCTAATTCTCCTGGGTCGGCTTTGAACTGGAAGGAGAAGGAGGCGAGTCAGGGTCGGTATACTGATGATACGAAGATGATGTCAGGTGGAAGAGAGACGCCTGATATTGTGGGATATGGCAGACAGGCTCCCCCGGCGTATGGGACTGGGCCTGGAGAGACTCTGAATGGGCAGTATGCTCCGGAAAAGCCGAAGCGTCCTAGTCAATAGATTTGCATGGTTTTATGGAATGATGGGATGAGATGGGGGATGAATGGGCTTACATAGGATAGGTAGTAATGAAAGCAGCCAAATGCTGCCTCACGATTCTCATTTCGCACTACTCTCCAGCATCTCACTCCTGTGTTTAATTCAAACCGAACCTCACTTTCCTCATTTGTCAATTCGTGAAGCTGAATCGTGTCACTGCTAACTACCATCCCGTGCATATCATTTGGTGAGTCTCATAATATTCTTCTCGCATTTAGACTTCGGTCAAAGGAGCTCCAAAGCTGCGGTTTAATAGGGTTGTTGTGTTTGTGGATCATAAACCTTAGAGATGGGCTACGGAAATGGGAAAATAGTGATAAAATGCCAGGGGGGCAGGAGCATGAGTTACAGGATAAAAGCGGTGAGGAATTGTGCTCCGCTGACAGGAGCAGAATGAGGGCGCGAGGAGCCGAGTCGGAGTGGTGAAGAGCAGTATCTGCCAAGAAAAGCGAAACCAATGTGCACGAGGGCCAGAACTAAAGTGGTGAGGAGTAATAGAATGGCACTAGATAGAGGGCACGAGTTACAGACTGGAAGTGGTGAGGAGTCGTGCTCTGCTAACAAGAAGCAGAATCAATCTGCACGAGGAGCAGGACAGAAGTGGTGAATGGTAGCGTTCTGCTATCAAATCAGATTCAAAGTGCACGAGGAGCAAAATAGAAGTGGTAAGGAGTGATGTTCTGATAAAAAGCAGAATCAGGATACACGAGGAGCAGAGTGGCAGTGGCGAAGAGTAGTATTCTGCTAAGTAATATAAAACCAATGGGCACGAGTGGCACAAAACAGTGGTAAGGGGCTTTGATCAGCCATAGAGAGCAGAAACTATATGCACGATTGGTAGAACGAGCTCCTCCCCCTTTTCTTTCTCGCTTAAATGCTGCTCTCATCACCACATCGAGTTTATATTGCCTTGACTCAAGGTCATTTTCGGCCGGGAAAGGGAGATAAAGGAAAGGCATCGCAACCTCTAGTTACTTTCCCAATCAGGAAATTCTGCGCTCCATCCAAATTTCTAATCCTGCCATCGACCGCATGTACTGAACGCCAGATTCCACCACCACTTCTGCAGCTCTTTCCTACCGCCCAAAACCATTTGCTGTTATATACAGAGTCTTCTGAGTTTCCTGCATGACTTCCTTTCCCCCTAAGACTACCTATTCCAAGGTCTTGCATTCACTTGATTTTCCGTCAAATCACGTGTTGACGCTCGAATCGCGTCTCCCAAACGCGACCTCGAAATTTAACACACCAAAGCAAAAGGTCCAGACTTTCAACAACCACATAGAAATCGAATCCACCAACTGCCTACATGAGAACTATGCACTAATCAATGTGCCGCTACGAAATCCTGGGTTCTCTCGTATTGCTATCTCAAGACCTGGTAGACAAATTCCGTCGACGAAGAGAGGACCAAATCCCGTATGCCTTGCCCCCACCACAACCACTCCCACCTCCCATTCGAAATATCATACTGAACCAAGCCCATAGACCTGATCCGCCACCATGCTTCACGAAATCTTGCTCTCCCTCTCAGGGCACCCATCGCCCCTCCTCTCCGCCAACCATGCATCCCCCACCTCGATACTCTCCCCTCCGGAAGCAGCACTCCTCTCCTCGCTCGCGCACCTGAGTACCTTACACTCAACCCTACTTTCCAAGACCGCGACGATAGCAGCTACGCATCCGAGCAGCATCTGCCAAGCTGTGGCGACAGCTATACGCTCTATCCACTTATCCGCGTTCCAACGCAAAGTGCTGGAAGTGGAAGACGGCATATTGAGAAAGGATGCTGGATCTGTTGGCGCGTACAACATCGTCCCACTCACAGCTATCGTTGGCCAGTTTGCAGGGTGGAAGAAGAAGATGGAGTGGTTAGAGCAAATCGCGGAGTTCATGTTGCGAGGTAATGGTAAGGGTACCGTGGAGGGTAATAAGGGTGTATACTGTACCGGAGCTATGGTTATCGATCGCCTGTGCCAAGAGATGCAGACGGGATATGTGGATATTGAGGCCGCGGCACTTAGTTTGGTCAGGGTCGCGCAGACGGCGTGGTTGAAGCAATGCAGTGCGTGGGTGCTCTATGGGCGGTTGCCTAGCTTTGGGCGAGAGGACTTTTTTGTGAGGGAGGTTGGTGGAGATGTACAGGAGTACGAAAGCAAGCGGGACCTTCTCCCAGTTTTCGTTTCTACGCCAACAGCAGCTTCGTTGCTATTCATTGGCAGGTCCCTGAACCATATCAGGGTCAAGGGCATGGCGAATACGAGCTCTTCAGGTCTAGATCTTCTTTCGGTACATCTAAAGGAGCTCTCGACGCTGAAGTTCCCGATTAATAGTGCGAATTTCTCGAGGGTGATAGCTTCGATTCGGTTATCGTTGTCACAGACGACACTTCAGAAGCTGTTGCCATTAAGCAAGGTCATCGAGATTCTTTCATTGCTGAGAGAGTTCTTCCTACTTGGTCGTGGAGAGTTTGCAATAGCTTTGATCAATGAGGCTGATGAGAAGATTAGGTCGAGATGGCGGAGGTCTGACAACTTGGGCTATGAGAAGCGAGACGGTTTGGGGAGCATCGTGGTTAAGGAGGGTGAGGTTGCAGCAGTCCTGTCGCGGACGTGGGCTGCTATGGGTGCATTGCAAGGCCGGCATGAAGAGGAGCAGGACGAAGACGAGCTTCTCGAGCTGGCAAGAGATCTTGTGCAGCTAAACATCACTAAGTCCGCTTCAACTCCTTCGAAGACCCTTTCACCACAATCGACACCTCAGATTGCATCTACGCCATTCCGAAATCTGCTTCTATCCGTGCCAACAGTTCTATCTATGGCCATTCCCTCACCACTGGACCTTTTCCTTACTCCGACAGACTTGCAAAGCTATTCTAGCATCAATGCATACCTGCTCTCTGTCCACCGGGCTCATCTACGTCTCACAGACTTATGGAAGGTTTCTGCATTACGACGAGCTCACCCTGCACCTCCAGGCCCTCCTTATGGAAGCTCGACTATGGGCAGAAATAAAGTCCGCACTCTACGTACTCGGGCCAAAGAACGCTCGGCAGCAATGCGCAGTGTGTGGGCCACTTCTAGCGCAGCTGTCTTCTTTCTCGGAGAAACAGAGGCTTATTTACAGGGTGAGGTGGTTAAGGGGAGCTGGGATGGCTTCAAGAGTTGGCTCAAGGGTGAGAATTCTACGACTTCAACTTCAAAGTCTTCACCAAAGAAGCTTCAAAAGGCGACCACAGCAGTTGAGACTGAAGAAGAGGACATCTGGATCCAAGCCGGCAATGAATCTCCTCCTGATCTTACTGCCAGCATAGACGCCAAGCACACCCATGACCCCCAAACCCTTGCCGACGCCCACCGGCGCTACCTCAGTACCCTCGCCTCCAACCTCCTTCTCACAAACGCATCATTCACAGACCCGCTCTACCACCTACTACAACAAATCGACCACCTGGTAGCACTCGTGCATCGTGTGCACTCTATCTGGCAATCATTAGACCTGGAACAAGACGAAGGTGTCGTAGACGCGTTCTCGGATTTTGTAAAGGAGGAGAAGGATGTGAGGGAGCAATTGAGTGTTGTAGCGGGACGAGTGAAAGAGGCAATTCGGAGCTGTATTGAGAATCTGAGGGATATGGAGCAACAAAGAGAGGGCTGGGAGAGTGGATTTACGGAGCTGGCGCTGGGTAAGGAGGGACTCTACGTACCAGCGAAGGTGGGGAGGGTGGATAGGTTGTTGATGAAGTTGGATTTTGGGGGGTGGTTTGAGGAGGGAAGGGTTGGGGTGAGCGGTGGCGAGGTGGAGAGTGAGGGTGAGGAGGAATGAGAGAAGTTGAGATGAGGTAAGGACTTGACGACTGATGAACGGGATCGTGTGGTGCTAGATAGATACCCCTGGCGTTTGCGTGGTCTAGAAGGTTTGGCGGCTAGGTCTTCAAATAATGAATTCTGCGTATCGGGACCTTTGCAAGTTTTGAGAAGTCTCCGGGATACATTCAGAGATAATGAACACCTCTTCCTCGATACTAAGGGCGTCATGTCTCTGGTAAATGCCGAGAAAGAGCTGACAGGTTGTCCTTGTAACTTCTATAATTGAAGATCTCTGCAACATCTGCTCCCTCGGTCATGACAGGGATGCCTCGCAACTCCCACCCACTTGGCAGATCCAGCTGGGGTGAACTCGGGCAACTTGGGTAGATCACATAAGCTCATCCACTGTTATCGAGATGATAACTCGAAAATGGGGGGTGCAGCGGAGGCCTTGTTCGTGTGGACTTCACCGGAGTCATGTTTTAATTTGACAATAATATCCTACTCGATGACAAGCTTGAACTTGACGGCAGTCCTGGGCTCGACGACAACAATGGCAAAGGAACTCAGAAGTCCACCCGGAGCCAGTCTGAACTTGCTTTCAACCAAAGACCACGCCTCAATTTGCAGCCTAGAGGCTATACTAGAACACATAGTAGAGTATCTTCATCTGAACAGATCAGTGAACAGGCACGTGTAATGCCTATGTTATGAAGAAAGAAGCTTGAAATCTGGTCACGTGCATGTTTCTATAGAAGAAGTTAGGTGCAAAGGCAGAGATGCTGGAGATCTGGACTCCGTGAGGGAGTGAATCTGTCTTGTGATATTGTGTTCACTGGTAAAATCCTATTCTTTACTCTTCCTCAAGTCCTAATGTGTAATGAGGAAGAGTACGGGGTTCTGCTCAAAACTACACGCCACACGCTAATTTGACCTCCATGACTAACCGGGATTTTGAACCGACTTCGCATCTCCTTGACCAGACCTTTTATTACTTTTCCACATGAGCCAGGTTCAGTTCGTACGTGGAACTCGATGCGTCCCAATCGGTATGCGAAGCATCCAAAAGAATGAGCAACAAGTCAGCTCCTCAGATGAGAGAAAGCCCTCGAAAATGGCGGCTGAAGAACCTCTGGACCAGCCACTCCCCTGGGCGATTCAAAGTGTTGGAGACGCAAGGCAAAATGCGACAGAGCAATACCCACGTGTGGACCATGCCTGAAGTATAACAGATATTGTCTGTATGAGAAGCATAGTAGAACGCCTTTAACAAGAAAGTACGTGTTTGAGATTCAGAGCCCACTAAAAATGCTCACCAATTTCATGACAGGAACCTGACAGATATCGACGAACTTCTTGAAAGGGCGGAAAGGCTCTTGAGACAAGCTCGCGCAATGTCTCTTCTCCCTCTCACCTTGGAAGATTCGCTACAAGGATCCAGCAGACCGAGTACCATTGGCTCTCAGCTCCCAGATGGGAATCTTGCAGAATCGTCTTCCAGTCCCAATATAGAGGTATACACGGGCTTGGTTTCAATGCTTTTAACTCAGACTCACAGCATTCCCCCATCACCGGTTCTTCCAAGATCGATCTCGGACTTACCAAAGTACATCGAGTTATGCGTCAATCTGTGTGTCCATTTAATCTTGCGCAACACTTTCAACTATATAACTCTGGCCAATCTTCTCGGATTATCGGGGCAATAGTCCTGTATCTTAAGCTTACATATATGTTGCCTACGATCCCGAATAAATTTTTGCCAACAAGGAAAAGTGCTCGATACAAGTGAGCTATGCCAAGTCTCCACTTGTTCCTTCGCCAATGGTAAAATCACATCGAGAGTAGAAAGACTCGCATCATTGCACTTGCTGGTATACGTCAGAAAATAATGTTCAAGTATGAGTAAACGTAGGAGTGTTATACCATACACAGAGTCCTAATTTGTGCTGCCAAATTCACGCATTCAAGATTTAGCGAATCAGAAAGGTATGTGATGCTCTATTGCATAAGGCTGGACTTGACTTCAGGCTTCCCGCGAAGCTTCTCGTCGACGAGAAAACACTACAACAGATATTCGTACAATTGTCTGATCTCTAAATCTCTCACGGTCGAGCAACGAAAGGGCGAGATCATCCTTATAGCATCAGATATCCAACAGCAGCTTCTCACGCCGGTCCCAACTCGAGTAGCAAGCTCAGAATTGCCAGCCTACCTTGATCCGCAACTCTATGCAATTTCCAGCTCAGAGGTTGCCACTTGACTAAGGAAAGAAACGACATGGACGGGTTGTCAGCTGCTTCCAGCGCTTTTGCGGTGGTATCTCTGGCTATCCAGATTGGAGGAAGTATCCGAACGCTTTGTGACTTCTGGTCTTCTGTTGGAGATGGGCCAGGCAACATCCGTGTCATTGCCAGAGATCTGGAAATTATCTCAAACATAATAGATGATATCCGAGAGGATGCCTGCGGAGAAGGACCACATTGCCGAGCAATGGACGCAAGTTTGGCCGCTCTAGATGGCTGTACCGAAAGCATGGAAAGCCTGCAGGCAATGACCAACGAGTTGCAGCCCGGCATCTTATCCGAAAATCGAAGGCAGAGGAAGTGGGCAGCATTCAAAGTTGCGTGGAAGGCTGATAAGATGCGGCGGTTCCAAGACATCCTGCGGGATATGAAGATGACATTGATATTAGCAAGGCAAAACCTCATTAAGTACGAGACCTTGAAGATCTTGCTCTTTAAGGCCGTTATCACTGACTAGCTTAGTCGCAAAACTATTGCTTATCACGAAGAAACCAAGAATAACATCAGGTTTGTTGTCCAAGGAATGCAATTTCTCTTGCAACAGCAGGCCGCATTAGCAACCACCGTCGTATCGACAGACTCTTCAGATATGAGGGAGCACTTCAATGCTCTCCAAAAAGTATGTCGACGATCGTCTGCCACCATAGATAACCCTATCTCACGACTCGGATATGAGAGCTTGATGAGCTTGGCTTTTTCCACTGTGTCGAACGCTCCAGGCAGTGATGTTGGGGTCCAGAAAGATATACAGCTGCCAATCTCGACTCTCCGGCCCGGTTTCGAGAGATTGAATACGACTTGGATCACTCACAAAAAGTACCCTAGGAGAATTAGTTCTTTCGAAATTGAAAGCATGCTCGGGAAACTACATTTCGTAACGACAACATTCGAGAGTTACCCAGAAGAAGACAGTCCAACGGAAGTGCTCGAGTCAGATGAGAACGAAACACGTTGTATGATTCAAACAGTGATTTCATTTCATCCTTCACAATGGCTTTTGGCATCTGGAGTCAATTTTGGCATCCAGCTGGAGCTGTCAAAGTCCTTCAATGGTTTGGACTGCAGATTCAAATCTTACCACGCTGTGCCAGACACGGCATTGATCTTCGATGTTTGCGGAAAAGGAGATATGAGAGCTGTGCAAAGGCTCTTCAGCGAAAGATCTGCTTCGCCGTGGGACATAAATTCCAGAGGATTAACTCCACTATTTGTAAGTTTTCTCCTGTGTTCTCATGCTCCGGAGCCAGAATATTTTTCATGGATGCGGGAGAAGTTGATGAAGCTCCAAACTCGACGGGCTGAGCTATTTAGGCTTGTTCTGACTTTTGAACTTTTCAGTTTGCAGTGCAATCTGGGAGTCCCGACCTCTGTAGATATTTGATTTCACAAGGAGCCGACCCCAACACACGTACATTTTACGATGAGTGAGTCTTCTCCCTGGTTCTTGAACTATTGATGTATGAGATCCTAATCCCCTTCAAAGGACAATTGCAGCACATGCTTGCTTGCGCCTACCCGGAGAACCCAACTTGCATTCTTGTGAGATCCATATCGAGATACTTAGAATGTTTTTAGATCAATTCGAATTCTTCGACGATATCAACTGTGCGGGCCTCTTGGGCCTTCGGCGACTTCTTCGCTCAAAATGCAGCCACACTCAATGCAAACATCCCCCAGCCTACCGCGCGACATTCCATTGGGTGTTCAAGCTCGTTCGAGACCAGATCTCCCTCGATGTACGGTCCATGGCATCGGGCGTAGCTGGCCTTCTCCAAGGTGCCGTAGATGCCGATGACGTAGAGCTCCTGGCGCAGCTACTTGCAATTACCAAAGATGTTAACTCGAAGAACGTCGTACGGTGGTTCTCTCCAGCACATGACCTTGCACTTAACCCCAGGCGTCGCACCCCTCGCCAGGCCGATCGTTTTTTGATCACTCAAGGGCTGGACCTCCACCTAGTGGCAGATCACTTCACCCATTACATGATGTGGGGGTCCGCTGAATATACTACACCCCTCAATGCTGCTATGCAATACTCATTCAAGTTTTTCAATTTCCGAAACATACTGCGCGGTATGAATATTGACATCAATACATTTGTTCATGAAGATCTCAAGCAATGGCCAGCTATCAAAGAAGGGTGGACAGTGGAAGCGCTTCTTTGTCTCTTCAAGCTTGATTACGAACCACTTGAGATGCCATACATTACGTGTAAGACTTGCTTTGTGACTGGAGTAGCGAAGGAGCTCTCTTGGTTATCCATGCTAGAGAAGTTGAAACTAGCAGAGGCAGGCTTAGGCTGCCAAGCAACACTACACAAGGAGATTTTGGAAGCAAGAGATATAGAGATCCAGACTGGTCAAGATCTGAAGGCAGAGATTTGCGCCTATTGTCAAGAGAATGAGTTATACTCCGCGGAAGACGATACGAATCAAGAGGATTCTCACTTCCTGATTTCATTGCCAATTTGAAAGGAAGTCACTACAAGATCATGAAGGAGGGGTCAGGATGATATATGGTCTCCATATTTTTCTAAGACATTGAACATCCTTTCTCGACCATATTAGAAGATTAATTAACCGTGCAATAATTGTGTTGATAGTGAGAACAAGTAGTGCAGCAATCACCGTGCCACACTGCATTTATAGGTGTTGAATCTTGACACTATGGTAAAATTAGAATTAATGGATAACATAACTTGATAATGAGGGGGGCTTACACACTCCCACCATCTAACTAGAGATGGTCTGTTTGCTGGCAAATAGAAGTTGGTATGATCATTATTCTGTTCAGCTTCGGCCCATGTATTGGTCCCATTGGAATTATCCTCACTTTTTGGCTATGGAATCCCAGTGCCAATCCTTGAATCTGTGATGGAATAGGAAAATAATGTAGCATCTCAGCTGCATCACGCATTGACATAACAGGCGCGCAGCACGGTTGGCTATTGGAATCTTCCAAAGAGCGGACTGCAGGACGAGGAAACCGTGTGAAGTAGGGATAACAGGGGAGAAAAAGAAGGTTCCTACAGCAATATATCCTTCTCTGCCTGCTGAGCTACTAGAATAATACCCAAATATGCAAGAGGCAATAATGAAGAGTCTGTGAAAACCAAATATTGATATCACTCTCATAAAGCATTTATTGTCGAAGGGTGGTCCAAGCAGGAAATAGAAACAAAGAAATTATGGAACTCTTAACTCAGCTGATTGATCAAATGCAGCCGAGCGTTTCAGCTTAGCGTACATGATATATGCTAGAACATGTGAGTAAAGTTTGAGGAAAGATAAAGATTGAGGAGGACCTTGCTTCGGAAACTTAAAATCATCCTTCAGATGAGTGGGTTGCTGGCATGGAAGAAGAGGCTGGCTGGAAATGTAGAGCCCGTGGTCTTAGACTAGAAGGGTTTTGGCTTTTCCCAAGAGATGAGAATTAACTGGATGGTTGATCTTGGTCATCAAAACGATAAGCTGGAGCGCATTTAAATTTTCCTTGACGCTTGCTTTTTGCAATCTCGACTCTGTGCCGCACTTCCAGAACAAAGTGCAGGCATGATCTCGTTCGATTTGGGACTCCAAACAGTCCTGCAGGGAGTGAGGGTCACAGCTTCACATCATACTGTGGCAGAAGCAGAGAGGAAATTATTTTCCGGACGTTGTTCCACTGGAGAAGGTCCTGCTCTGCCATTGGACGTGGCTGTGGAAAGTAAAGAAATATGAAACGTAGTTTGAACGAATAGCATTCGTCAAGATGAACACTTAACACCGAGTGACCGGATCTGTGAATCTTGACCCGCAGGGACAAAGCCATTAAAGTTCGAAAGAAGGTTTGGGGTCGAAACTGCATGTCCTTCTCGCGCTTAGAAATTTGAACGAGGCGCACTGACTCAACGTAACAAACGTACGAACGAGCGCAAGCCATTGGTTGAAGATCAAGACATGATATCTTTCCCCAGATTACACAATCTCGAGTTCTCCAGTCAAGATCTTCTTTGCAATTGTTGCTGAGTCGTCAAAATTAGAGAGAAATTGGAGCCGAAGGTGCGGGTCGCCAGCAAGATCCAACCGAGCCAGGAACGTCTGCGTAGGGCTGAATCAATCGACTCAGATCAAATCAGCTCAGCTCCGGCGAAGCTGAAATTCCTTCCACGGAGAAGGTTCCGTAAGATCATATAAAAAGGTTGCTAAGTCAATGCCTCACATTGTACCCAAGCGCATGGCCTTCTCGTCCCCAAATAGGAGGTTGGCAAAGATGCAGCTGCACCGCATAAACCCCTGCATTCTAGACTCACTGATCGCAAGGATACCTGTCCTTGCCGTCTCCCGCATACCGTTCCTGCGCGATGATTCGACACGAGACCTTGAAGAAGGGAAGAAGGAACGCAAAAGGAGGTATATAAGTTTCGGAATATTGTTTCTTTCGAAACGTTAGCTGCTGCCCAATTGAAAGGTTGCTGGCCGTAACGTGAAACACGATCCTTCCGACCCATCAGTGAGAATTGGACAAAAGTTCACGGTAAATTTAGAGCTGCTTTTTTGGGCCAAGCTGATTTTCGGCGATTATACAAGTATGACGCAAATTTCCAGCCGGATAGCCACAAGCCCTCGAGCTTGGTAAAGAGAGCTCCCGAATCAGATTGATCGACGACCGGTCAACGGGATCCAGAAACCTGCTTATTGTTGTGAGCGCAGGAGCATCTCTTTCCCTTTTGAGGCCTTGATATACCTATGAGTAATTGCCTCGCGGCCTCACCCACACTCTGCGCCTGTGCGATTGGCATGTCAGTGACTTGTGCAGGCGCCACACAGCTGTCGCATAGGTTCTCATAGGTTCTTATTCCATCAACGGTGAGCCGACAGCGAGCCGACAGCGGGCCGACAGCTTGCCTCCGCGAGCTTCTGGTTCGGCGGCGTTGCTTCTTCCCAGACATAAACCCTGAAAATTTGGAGGGGTCAGAGGGACGGCTGAGGATAGGCTGCGAAATGTCAAGATAGCAAAGCAGTCAGCCACACAATTGAGGAGGCATATGTGGCTGGCGGGGTTCTGCATCTACCTTTATGCCGTTAATAAGATAGGAGCAGACCGTCTCGGTGCGTCAGGAGACCATTGGATGCGGAGAGTGCCGATGAACGTTTCGCGAATATGAGTCTCGTCCTCTCGACTGCACATTGTTGAACACCCGACGAAAAGGGAGGGGTTCTCCAGCCGCAGTGAGGATGGTGACAGTGATACTAATTCTAGAGGTACAGACCAACATGCTTTATGCTTGGTTACCTTGTACCTTGAACATACTTCAATAATTCCCCTCGTACCTACGTGTCGAGCTACAATTCGAACAGGAATAGCTTTGTCTCTGGTCCCAGGTCCTCCATGTGCCTGCGTGCAGCTCTATTGAAAATCACGTTATTCCGCATTCGAGCTTGCATGCAGCGCGAAAGCTGCATGAGAGCGACAGGTGAGCTATAGATGGGGCCTGCGTCGAGAATACGATGTTAGCTCCACCGGCGAGTGCCTTTGGGGGTCGAGGTCTCAATAAGAACATGTCAGGCTCGCGTTTGTAGTTGATGTGGCAGGGTTTGTGAAAGGCCTTTGCGGAAGCAAAAACGCAGAGGGATAAGAAGCCTGCGCGCTGTGCCAGGTCTCAACCGAGCTGCTCCTGAAGGAACTCTGACCAAGGCACTCTGACCAAGGGTCCCTACCAGGGTAAAAACTATTCGTAGACTCCCCATCCAGGGAGAGTGCACAGCATGATTTATTAAATTGAACTCGACGAACTTAATACGAGGCCTTACGCACCTAAAAACTCTCCTGTACCTTAATCTGGCTGCCCCATTGTTCGGAGGAGCCGTCCGCCTTCGGCTATCAAAGAACGGAACTGGTTGACGTGAGGGAAGGCTGCATTTCATCAAGGGGATTTGCAACAGGCTCATCTTTGATCATAGCCACTCCCGGAACGACTCCCTTCTAGCCTCCGCCCCGTGCACCTTCTTCCAACATCATTGCCCCCATAGCATCAATCACAATAATTGCCCCTTGCAGCCAACAATCCAGGAACCTGCGAACCTTCGACCACCGTCACTGCTCATCCGCGTCCGCGTTCTGCATTCTAACGATAAATTACATCAATCGCCACCGCGTTGCACTGACCATGCGAGCGCAGACGCAAACCTTTACGTCTCTACATCAGCATACACGCGCAATACAATACTAATTACGGCGACAAGGAAGACCTCGCCATTGTGCGTAACTCCCCTTGGAAGCCATCCTTGCGCCAAACTTAAAGTTCACGCCTTGATGGCCGTTCTCGGCGCGTACAAAGGATAGGAGCAACCATCGGGCACAGATCGAAGCCGTTGGTTTGAGCTGGCCTTGCCGCTGGGCGGCACCTCATCGTTTTGTCGACAACACGAATGGAAACATGGGCATGTGGCCCTTTAGGAGGAGAAGTCATCGCAGAAAATCAGCCGGTGGGGCAGAGATCCCACAATCGGAGATGCATGACGCTGGGACACCGAGGGACCTTGCAAAGCATAATGGACCTGAATTAGCTTCTGCGGGACCTGAAAGGAGGAGGAGTCGGAGGGACCAGAAACGAAAATCTTCCAGAGAGTCGAAGAAGCTGCAGCGCGACCCTGACCGGCGTCGAACCTACAGCTTCTCACCAGGCCGAAACGATAACATCCGAGCACTCCAAGACGTCAATCGGCCTCCTGTGCCGCCGTTGCCAGCGGCGACCAAAGGAAAGAGCAGAGCGAATACTGCGGGACCAGAGGGAGTACCCGCTGGTAAGAAACCGGTCAGGGCTGCGACACAACCTCCAGAGACGACCCAAGACTTCGAGAGGATGCCCACACTACACAAGAGGAGCGCCCAGGAGTTGGCGCGGCGGAAATCGAGTAAGAAGAGGAAAGAACAACATGATAGGGAGGCGGAGATCAAGGCAATGGTAGCATTTATGCCCACCAGGCCAGCAACAGATTCAACGTCATCTGGCAGACCGATGAAGAGGGAGAGTAGGAAGATGCGTGAAGGACTGAATCGAAATCTTGAGAATCCTTCCTCTGATATATCGTTACCGCTCGCCGAGTCGTTACGTTCTTCAATGTCTTCTGGCTCAGAGAATCGAACGTCGTATAAGCTGGTCGCGGCATTGGCACCTCGGCCTACCATCAGATACGCGGAAAGCCCTCGTTATGTCCCAGGAGCGAGCGGATTCGGTTCAGATAGATCAGAGTCGAGGAAACGGAGGGTATCAGAGCGCATCACCATCCCGCCAGAGACCGTGAAGGCGAATAAGAGAATCGACGAACTTGCGGACGACCTCAACGCCGGAGAATTACGAGAACTTATGGAACGAGATGAAAAGAGGAAGGAGAAGAAGAAGATCGCTGAGAGGATAAAAATGGAAAAGAGACTTGCCAGGCGACAGGAGAAACAAAGGGCAGATGAAGACGATGCAGTGCGCAATGGGACTCCCCCACCAGTTAACATGGAGCGCGGAGTCCTGGGCAGAGATGTTGTAGGCTTAGGAATCGGCACCTCAGCAGTAGTCACTTCGAGTAGGAGGAAAGACTCAAGTGCTTCGGAAACTGGCAAAGGGAAGCGGCCTGCAGATCACATCCGACAAGATTCTGCTACGAGTGCGCAACGCCCATTTGGCGAGACTCAGCGGACTGATAGTCTGAATACGGAGAACGAGAATAATACTCCTGCTTCTGAGCGGTCAGATCCTGTCATTGAGACAGCCAAAGTCGGCACCGTTGCTAAAGCCAGCATCTCTCCACCCGCGTCGCCTGAGACAAAGGGTCATAATCGAGGCCAATCGACTATATCTCAAATGATGGAACTTACCAAGGATGAAGCTCCAGCGCCAGCGAAGCTAGAGCCAGTCCGGAAGGCCTCAGAACCTAGGAGTTCTACAGAATCCAAGAAACGGGCGCTGTCATCATGGACCTCTTTTTTCAAACTCCGTGGTGCGAAGACAACACGTGATACTCCAGCGTCCGCATTTTCTAATACATCACGAGATTCGATGCACGCTGGACAGAGCTCACAGATTGGGTACACTCCGATAAAGTCGACATCCAGTATCCCTAAGCGAACAATGTCAAAGTTCCGGGAAGATCTTCCAGAGCTGCCAATTTCGCCACCTGACTCGAGAGTGCAGTCTCCGGAGGCTGATGTGGTGCCACCCATGGCGCAAGATATCCCAAGCAAGAGGGCTGGATTTCGAGGATCGTCAGAAGATCCGCGGACGCGCTACGACACACCTACTAGTGGGTACCGATCCATAGATGCTATGCGTCTACAAGACGAAACACCCACCAGTGGACATCGATCAATGGACGCTCCATCTCCAGATCCTGTAAACGCTCTATCACAATCACTCGCATCGATTGATTCGGAAGGCTCATGGTTGTCTGGTCGGAAGGCAGGTTCTAAGCGAGGGTCTCGACAAATACCACCTCATCCACTTCAGGATAGCGCAAGCTCTTTGCACAGAAAGTACAAGGAGTATGGCGAGTCAGCCGAGGAACTTGGTGTTGCTGAAGACGAGTACTTCAGTCGCTTGACCCCAGGACCTGAGGAAGAGTACAAGATCAAGAGACAGTCAGGCGGCAATCCAATGCCTTCAAGCGATGAGGAGGATGTTGGTAGCATCGGAAGCCCTACTTCGGAAAAGACAAAGTGGGGTGCAGTCGCCAGACATCCAACCGTAGTCCACCGCGAGCCTCGTGCCAAGTCTAGAGAAGGACTTCTGAAGGATTTCGACGACGACTCCATAATGAGCGAGACTCGCGAAACTCCGTTGGAAGCCAATCGAAGGAGCTATGGCCGTAATAACGATGTAATCGATGAGGTTGAGGGAGGTGTACATAGGGCCACCAGTATCGACTTGGGAAGAGGCCATGTACGACACATCAGTGCCGGGAGCGCGAGGCTGTTAGACTTAAAACGGTCTTCAGGAGATGCGAAGAGGTTGAGTTCTAGTTAAGAGATGATGGATGGCTGGGAGAGCGAATACCTAGGACCTGGACAGACGACATGACATGACAGAAGACAAGCACAACACTCCTTTGACAATATCCTTACTAGTCAACAACGTCGATATCGGCACCCACACTCCTTTGATATTTCATTATAACCTTCGACTCGAGTCACTCGCTTCGATATCTCCTTTTGTGTTACATCCAACAAAACGACAAAAAAAGCTTTGTCTTCTGTCATACATGTCTTCGGCCACTTTCCGGAATACGCCAATACCCACCACCGCTTCTCGTCACCTGCACCAGCCTCTCGAACCCTTGGACCAAGACACATTTCACGTTTTCATGTTTTCCTTAATATTCTCGATGACACGATTGATTCCCCACTAGCACATAGACATTTGCTTTACGGTATTCTCATTCGGACAGCCGGCTCAGTCCAGGCAGGCAGGCGGTTCTTACTTGAAAGGAAGAGGAAATCACGGTTGGGGTGGTTAGCTAAAACAACGGCGTCACTCCTTGCTTCGGATGGATATGGATGGATATGGATGGCTCTGGTGGGAGGAATACTATGGTTAAATGTATCATTTGTATGGACTAGCTACATGCTCTGGAGCTGAGCGGCTATGGGTGGGCATCTAATTGTTGCGAGTTTGCTGAATTAGCGCTATTGAAGAAGCTCCGGCAGGAGGCTCTTAAGAGAGTGTGGGATGCGCACATGTTAGTGTAGCGATGTAGCGTGCTGTTTGAGCGATATATGAGATATAATTGAAGATTTGAAAGAGTTTCAGCTGAGTGTCTTGAATGTTTTTGACTTTTAAGGTGATCCATTCATGAAGTAACTAGTGGCTGCTGTTCACTAACTCAAGTAACCTGATGTCTCACAGAAAGTCTCCAGGGTGAGGCTGTTGAAGCTTTCGGTGTGTACCCATGATACAGTCAACCCCCAGAAATAGATCATATAAACAGATGTCTCGGATCGGACCGCTACGACAGCTATCACTGCACAAGATGTTTCACTCTCATCGGGTTACCTATTCCCGGTTCTGGAACCTGCATATCACATGAGATGACACAGCGTCAACCGCGAGGCCGCCAGGGCTCCCTTTCACATTGCATAAGCAAGATTATTCGTCCAGCCCTCAAATCATTGACTCGAAAGAATACAAATACTTCGCGAAGTATCTCCGTAAAAGGCTTCCAGAACAAGCCAGCGAGTTGGAAAGAGGAATAGGTAAGCAATGACAGTGTTTGGCTTCTCCGAGGCCCTGAATGATAGGGCTGATGTAAGTCTTACTGTTTCTACCCCGCGATAGCCGTAATCTTGGAGGGGTCATCGCCAGCACCGCGACGCCACCTACAAAATTGTGCAACATGAATAATGCTGCAGGTTGAGATTCTAAATTCAAATAAAAGGAATCTTCCAGTGCCTCACTCACGTTTCCATCACCCGGAACACAAATGGAGAGTAATCACATACTCCCCTGCAATTGATTCCATCTTCCCGTCACCCATGCTTACACATGGCTTCCAACCGACAGCTCTAGCCTTTAAGCGAGGAAAGGCGTCATTGCCCCATTCTTTGGCCATCGCGCACCTCTTAGAAATCAACTACCCTATCATAAAACACCGCCTCGACCTTGCCTGCTTCCTGCGCCTCTACCGCAGAGATAAATACACGTTCCATGTCACTTCTATTCAGGACATCTGCAAAGGAAACTGCGCGCATACTTTCGAGAACAACGAGACCAGCGATACAAATACCAAGACAAAACTTTACGAGAGGATTCAAGAGTACAAGAGCAACAATGGGTGTCCATAATCTTGCAAGGTAAGTTGGTCCAAGTCCATCTCAGAGGAGGAGGCGGAGGATTCAGGGAATGGTGAAGAGATGGATTGATGCTGACGTTCATGTGCTTGCAGCAAGGCCGAGTTCGACTCCGCCATCAAGGAAAACGACATCGTCGTCCTGGATGCTTTCGCCGTCTGGTGCGGTCCTTGCAAGGTCATTGCGCCGAAGGTCGCTGAGTATGTCCCCAATACCCTCCATTACTCCCACTTGCCCATACAATTTACCTTTCATTTCACAATTCAATGCACTGTTGAAGCGGTGACTAACGTGGGATGAACAGGTTCTCCAACGAACACACCGGCATCCACTTCGTCAAGGTCGACGTCGACGAAGTCCCCGACGTCGCCCAAGAGCTTGGCATCCGCGCCATGCCCACCTTCGTCATCTTCAAGAACGGCGAGATGGTCAAGGAGGTTGTGGGTGCAAATCCCGCGGCACTGAAGGCGGCTATTGTGGAGGTTGAGAAGGCGTAAGGCAATACTTTGGACGAGATATGGCGGTGGCGAGTGATATCATACAGGGATAACGAAACTGGGAGATCGATAAACAATGGTCTATAATTTGATGGACTGTTGGAAATTCGACGTGTGGTTTTGGGTGGGAGGGAATGCATACATTCATGATTTCTAAAGGGAACAAAGCAGCATAGAAATGTGATTTTCTGCACTGGTTCTTGAGTTCTCGATCTTGATTGGGGTTTCCGAGGACTAATGTTTGTGTGCTTGTGATATATGGGGTTTTTCTTGAGGTTTGTTCACTATATTGCCAAGTGGCTGGTTTCTTGCGAATTGCGTCTTTTCTGAGTCTGCAGACTGGGTCTCTTTCGAAGGATCATGTTCCGACACTGTTCGTTTAGTGTGGTGCAACATTTTTATGCGTGAGTGGTTTCTTCTAGGTGTCAATGCTTGATGAGCATATCTTGCCCCGGTAAGACTTCCCCAGCTCAAGTACCCGTCTGTGGCCGTTCGGATAGCGCCATTGGCAGTTAGCTCTCCCTTGGCCTCAACTGACAAAGCAGCACATGAGACTGAACATCCGCTTAGGGTAGCTACTCTTCGATAAATGAGAAGCTGATTTAAATCAACAAACCTTTATACAGTACGGGGTTTCCATCCACCTTCCCCAAAGCTACCAGATTTGAATGAAGACGTCTTTAGCGCAAGGGAATCTTAGAATTCGAGTCATCACATCACGTCAGAGCCAAGTCAGACCGAGTCACGAGTATTGTATCTAAGCGGGATGGATATGTTTGTATGTGAACATTTTTAGTGAGATCTTAACCCCTGAATTAAACATCTTCGGTCCTAAAAACAAATTGTCAGAATTCAACCCCTAGCAAACCCATTGACAAAGTTCACGAGTGTCGAGCTGAGAGCAAAGGAAGAGCTATGCATAAGGATCAATATGATTCACAATATCATCTTGGGCAAAAGAATTTCAGGAATTGCTCGCAGCATGTATCAATTCAAAGTCAAGTCGAGCCATTTAAGTCGAGAGGCTACCACAGAACAGCACTCGACGCCGAGAGGAGACTCATATAACATGCTGATCCCCTATTGCTCAGACCAAAGTCATCTTGCTACCAAAGCTTCCCACGCCAGCGCCGGCAAAGCAGTTGCTATGAAAGGAATTGAA
Source organism: Cairneyella variabilis (assembly GCA_001625345.1). Lineage (NCBI taxonomy): Eukaryota > Fungi > Ascomycota > Leotiomycetes > Helotiales > Cairneyella > Cairneyella variabilis. Next base: position 101,604 of record AYLM01003092.1, read on the forward strand.
AGCGGGACATAACTCGATAACAGGACCTCCCAATTCAGGGAAGATGACCGGGTCTTAGCGAAGACAGCTTCACCACGTGAAGGTGCCCGATCAGCGTAAGCCATTTCGCCATCCCGCGAGGAATGATCGGACTTTAAACCTTAGGGAGTAAGGGAGTGGCACTACCCGTGTCCCTGAAGAACTCAGACAGAAACCAGCGCCAGCGCCATCCGTACTCGAATATACTCGTACACAAACACCCGGACCTAGACAGCGGAGCGGAAGCGGAGGGAGGAGTTACAGCTCAAAGGCTGCGTGGGCGAGTTGATGGGCCGCGGAGGAGATGGGTGTGAAGACGTTGCCGGGAGCGGCCTGGACAACTCTAGGACCGTGGGAGCGACCCACCGGAACCGGAAGAGAGAGGGAGGGGTTTGGTGGTGGCGGCGAGAGAATTGGGCGACGAAGGAACTCGGTTCGAATGCGTCTTAACGACGCGGTCGTCTGATTCGGCCGCGGCGCAGCGGGAGGAGAAGAGGAGAGGAGAGAGGATGAGGTGGTGGAGGCGGCAAAGAGTTTCTCCGGGCCTCATTCGGGAGGCTTCCATCCGCGTAGCGGACCGAAGAGTAGTGCTCGTTATCGAGCGCCAGGAAAGCAAGCTTTCCATATCTCTTGTTTTCTTCTTTAATGGCGGTTGGGGCCTCCTTCAGGTGGTATATGATGGCTTGACCATCGTATATCTCTCCAAACGCTCTCAACTCGAGGGGTCCCCCGAACGTCTTCAGCTTGGCCATGGTGGCCACGTACAATCTGAACCGCTCATTGATGGCGGCTTTGGAGAGGTCGGGGGTGTGGGGGCGGGCGCGAGAACCGCGGGACTGATCGCGGCGCTTTCCCTCGTCTTTTTCCGAGATGAAGTCTCTATAGACTTCGGAATTGTCGAGGAGTTGCTTTACCACGGCAGCGCGGATTTCGGCATGGCGACTGTCGTCGCCCCACAACTGATCTGCCAGAGCCCGGAACAGACAATTTCCTGAACGTACTGTTAGCCCTAGATTCAATATAGCTTTGGGATGAAAGCAGTTTAGACGAAGGTATGAGGAATGGACGACAGCGTGCTCCTGAGGCGCAGGAGATTGAACTTGAGATGCTCAAGAACCAATACGAAGCACCTGGAATATCCATGGACTTGAGATATTTAGCAGATGGGAGTACTAACCATCGCCGAGGGTCTTCATGACCTGAAGGCCCTGCTCCTGGAGCTGGCGGAACGCCGGGATCTTTCTTCTTGGTGCCATGATGTTGAGGAAGGAGGTATCAAAGGAAGTGGTGGTACGGTTATGTAAAAGTCAACGAAGGTCGCGAGACAAGTGAGTGCGTATGCTTTTGTAAGTACGCAGTGAGCAATCGAGACGTCGTTGATAGCTTAGAGAGAAAAGGGAGAGAGTAAGGGACGAAAGCTAGTCTTTTATCTGATTTAGCCTAAGTAACTGTCCTATTGTGAATACTATGTCATTGTCCGGTTCAGATGATAATACTACACTGAATGTGAGCCTACTGCAGAATGATAAAGTTGTAATGACAATACTAGCCCGATGTGATGGCAGAATTCTCGCTTATCAATTCGGGAAAGTTGCACTCGGTTAGAAAGGGGCACACCGCTCACAACACAATGCTTTTCGGACGCGACAATATGAAGGTTGGGATCGAAGCAGTGTGCGAGATTGTTTGCTCTAATGTTTTCAATTACAATATCAACGTATCGAAATTGCTCCTCCCAGCCCAAGAGTTTGATAAGTTGTCAAACTGAGCAAATATAGCATCACATGACTAGAGCCACGATATCACGTGGCAGACCTTTCACATAAAGGTAGGCCATGTCATTTGGGTAGGAATGTGCCATCAATGACTCTGTATCTTGCGGCTCTGTGCTTTGAAGCTCGTTGCGACGAAATAATACAATTTGGAAGAAGCAAACACGCGTTGCGCCCTCCCGCCCCCGAATACGGATGTCAACAGTGGGGTCATTCGATTGTGGACCTAGATAGACTTGCAAACTTTGTAGATTCAAAGGCAAACTCGTACCATACTTCTACTTAAATCTACGACAATTTTCCCCAGTTACTTTCCTTCTCTGTAGCTTCTCGGCCCTTCATCGTCTTCGCTGCTTGCTCTACTGTGACCACGATGCCGAACATCGTCGTTGTTGGGTTTGTCCCTCCACTCTTGCCCGTTTGGGTGTTTGCGACATGACAGGCTGATTCTCCTTCCAGTGCAGGTGTCTCGGGCCTCACGACAGCGCTTTTGCTTTCGAAAGACCCAGCATACAAGATCACAGTTGTAGCGAAGCATATGCCTGGTGATTATGACATCGAATACACATCGCCGTGGGCTGGAGCAAACTATCTACCGTAAGTGACTCGGATCTCCGAGTCACGAGATCATGCATACTGAACAGTTTGTACAGAGTATCAGATGAAGCAAGCAGTCGCTGGGAGAAGAATACATGGAAGGAACTTGCTCGTCTTGCAGAAGAAGTCCCAGAAGCCGGCATCCATTTCCAAGGTACGTCCCTTGGCTTTCCACACTCAATCTATCACTAACAATCTCTAGATGCTTTAGTACTCAACCGCGACAAAGACGCTGATGCCACCACCGGTCAATGGTTCAACGAGCTCCTCTCAACTAAGCCGTGGTTCAAGGACGTCGTTCCCAACTTCAAGGTTCTCGAGAAGAAAGACCTCCCAGCGAGCGTTGACTCCGGCACAGCCTTCACATCAGTTTGCATCAACACCGCCGTCTATCTACCCTATCTCCTTGGCCAGTGCCGAGAGAAAGGCGTCACGTTCCAGCGCGCAGTCCTTCCCCATATTTCAGATGCCGCATCTATGCATCACAGCGGCGCGAAAGCAGACCTCGTCGTCAATTGCACTGGACTCCTGGTCTCTAAGCTCGGCGGCGTAATGGACGAGACTGTGATCCCGGCTCGTGGGCAAATAGTCTTAGTCCGCAATTCGCCTAAAGGGAGTATGTACACACTCTCTGGGACTGATGATGGCGAGGATGAGGTGTGCTATATCATGGAGCGCGCCGCTGGTGGTGGGACGATTCTTGGAGGCACGTATATGAAGGGTAGTTGGGAAAGCCAGCCGGATCCAAATCAGGCGTTGAGGATTATGAAGAGAGCAGTGGAGATTTGTCCTGGATTGGTTAAGGAGGGGCAGGGTGTGGAGGGATTGAGTGTTATTAGACATGGAGTGGGATTGAGGCCGCTTAGGTTGGGAGGGGTGAGGATTGAGAAGGAGAAAATTGAGGGAGTGTGGGTTGTGCATAACTATGGGCATGGTGGATGGGGTTATCAAGGCAGTTATGGATGCTCGGAGGGAGTGGTTGACTTGGTAGATGAGATCTTTGCGCCGAAGGCGAAGCTGTAGGGATGTACGTAGTTGGCTTCGGAAATTGATCATGATTATGGTGACTCCTGCTGGGTACTGGCTTTCCCTTTTTCTTTTTGTGTTCTCGCTTTCTCGCTTTCTCCCTTTCTCCTGAATAAATACGTTTGCCATTCTGAATCCTGATATACATGTCTCTTCTTTCCTTTTATTCCAATGTTCACCTTGACTTGTGTCGCAAGATAAATTCAGCTTCTTTTGTCCCAATTGCAGGGCAGTCTACGTTTACCAAAATATTAATTCTATGATGCTTAGGCATTTTGGCACCAGAGTATCTGAGTGTGTAGTCAAGAAAGCTCTGGACTTTTCCCTGAAGTTGCTTGACTGTTTTCTCTTACAAAGTGGCGAATAGGAGCTCAAAGAACAGTATTGATACCATAAACTTCCACTGTTCTTTCATTGACATTTACTTTAAATTTTTTTTTTTTTTTTGACTCGAGAGGTCGCTTCAGTTCCTTGGCCGAGCCGCTTACATTAGCTCCCCTGTCAATCATCTTTTGATGGGAGCCTGCACAGGTGGTCAGTGCGCTGTTACGTAGCCTCTTCCTTGCGCAACAAATCTCTTGTTTGCAAACATTGCAGATCACGACTCGAGACTTGCGATATCCTCCTCAAGACCGTCAAAACTACAAGCTGATACTCTACGACCTCAGGTCACACTTCGGCGACACTTTTACCATCATATAAACCACTGAAGGCTCGATCACTCACGATCTACCCACCATGGACTTCTCTGATGCCTTGTGAGTTCTCGCATTTGCAGCTGCTACTCCTAGCCATTGCGCATCACTCGACACTGAGCAGCATTTACTGACTTGATGCTCTCTCCAGTCGACTTGTCAACCTGGGCACTGGAGCCCTAATGGTTATTGGAGGAATCTGGCACATCTTTCCCGACGTTGGGATGTGAGTCTCCTGGCCTTTGCGCTCGAATATAACGAGAGGCAGTAGCTGAAAACTGCCACAGCTCTAGCATCGTCGTCGGAGTGTACATTGCGCTCTTCGGTCTGGGTAAGCTACCACATCTCCGCTAGCCATACTGTAAGCTAACCTTGAACACAGCAATTGCGCTTCTGGGTACGTAGTCCACTGGGCAGCCTGCTTGTCGCAGCAGCAGAAACTGACTTTATATGCTCTAGAATTCCAAATCCCGCCTCAAATCTCTCGCTATGCTTCTTTCCTGTTCTCGTTCATCGGCCGTGGTGTTTGTAAGTCCAACTTAACCTCCACCCTAGCCACTTTGGCAACACGCTAACTCTTTTACTCTGCAGTCTACATCTTCTGCGGCTCCATTCTGCTTGACCATAATACCATGGACATTATCTTCGGCACAGTCATCGGTATAATCGGTGTCGCCTATGTCGTCCTCGAATTCATCCCCTCGATTGAACCGCCGCAAAATATGAGAGAAGCTGATGGAGGCTGGGGTGCCGAACAAGTGTAATGGGTTTAGCTGGCTGGTCTTGGCTTCCTGAGACTCCAACCTAACTTAATAGTTGTTGGCTTGCGTCCCCATTTCCGACTACTGAAATCCGGACATGCGCTGGGGATTTTTCGACCGGGGCTTATTTACTCGCCTTTCCTTGCACGGCCTTCATCTGCGCTACGGTAGTTGTGGCACAAATCTTTTTTCTCTGGCTGTACACAAATTGCGCTGGATGGTTGACTAGGAACGGTTAAGGTATGGATGACATGATACGATAGAGTGTGAACGCAAGAGAGAGATAAATGGTTTCCTTTTTCCTGTTTGTACATTACTTCAAAGAATGGCTTGTTTTTGTTTTCGAATCACGAATGAAAATGAAAGATTCTTCTGAAGCCCTAACGGCTCTCCATTCTGTTGTGCTTTCTATTTGGAACCCGAGGATAGGTGGCGATGGATGACCCTGCGTCGTCCTCAAATCCTACTTATCAGGCACATGGTTTTCGTTAATAGATCGTTGGAGTAGAGGACTATTCTCTGCAGCTCCAGAGAGACCTTTCTTGTAATGGGTGACTGATTAGAGATTATCACCTATCTAGAAGTCTTATCGATGCAACATGTATCAACCCAGGCATATTTATATCCGTCTCTCGCCGCAGTCTCGCAGCGTTTCAATACTTTCTGATAACCGTTCTTTTGCTCTCGATTCCGGTTTGGAAGTCTTGATATACGACTTCACCACATCCCCTGAGAGCCTCTGGTGTTAGCAGTCTTAGTTGAGATACCCATGAACTTCGGATGTCAAGGCATACAGCGAGCACAGTTCTGAGTTTTTATGAAGTACCCTTTGCAATCAGAGCAGCACTTACCAGGTGTGTGACAAGATGGGATACAACGGAACATCGTCATCAATGAACTCCTCCAGTTTCAACGTCTTTGTGTTAGGAAGCCGCATGACTGCTCACGATCTAACCCTTTCTTGGAACTCTCGCAACCACTGATCAGGCTGCGCACCTCGCGATGGTGATAGTGTTCAGACCCACGAACCTTGCGGCAACAATGAAATCGCAACCGGCGCTAAATCAAAGATTTATAGTAGCTGAGTTGAACTCCGTGTAAGAGAAGAGAAGTCGAAGATCTAGATATCGAGGTGAGGCTGCCTCGTGCGGCTCAGCCCTTTCAAACCCTGCTCAGCCTCACGAGGGGTTACTCAACGAATCAGCATCCAGCAAATGCTCGTGAGGCAACTTCTGATTGTCCTTTTATTTTCTACCTTCAAGCATCATATCTAAGTATTCCTTACTCTGTATCTGAGACTCAGGTTCATGTTGCCACACAAGATATGTTCAAAGTCTTCCGTCTTGAGTGTTCTGCTGAGAATAAGCTCTCCATCCAAACACCTAAGCAACCGTTCCACTAACACAAATCTTTTCAAGCAAATATTAAAAAAAGCCCAATCAGATCTACACATCCAAGCTTTCCTGCTTTTCGGAATACTGAAACTTTCAATATTCACCATGCCTAGCCCTGCTACTCCAGCACTTTTATCACCCAAACCCTTCTAAGCCCATCATAATCGACCACTTACACTGCTGAGTGCGTCCATCATCCCAAGTACTCTTACTGCAAAATTTCAACAACATAAGTCAAACAGGTAAACAATCACAAAGTAGCAAGCACCACATCGCAAACTCAAACACGACATCAAAATATTTCAAATCCATCATTTTATTCCACTTTATATCACTAGCTAGCTATACAGTAGCCAACTCTTTTCCTCTCCCATCTTTCACTCCATCTACACTGTCCTGTATACCAGTCTCCTCCCCAAAGCTCTCGATCAATTAACACTACCAGAAGTGAACACACCCTCTTTCCGAGCATAACTTCATAACCTCCATTCCGTCCCAAATTCCAATCCCAAAAAATAAAACGCCACGCATCTATACCACCGCGCTAAACGCACCAGCCAAGCCTGTAAATATCAATTACTCCGACCCTCTTCTCATTCACCAACCCCAGCCACAACACATCCAAGCACATTCAATGCTCGCTCTCCTCTTACTGATCCAGCCCCAACTCCGCCAACTCCCTCTCCTTCGCCTTCAACGCCTCCCTCATCTTCTCCGCCTCCCTCTGCAACATCTCCCTCCGTTCAACCTTCGCCCTCTCACTCTCACTCCCCGGATCCCTGCTACTACTTGGCGCACTGTTCGCGGGACTGCTCGCATACCCAGAACTCATACTCGGGCTCCCTACTGGTGGATACCTGCCTGGACTTCTCCTATCCCTATCCCCTTCTCTCATACTGCTTTCAGAGTCCGAGAATCCGGGGTTCAAGATCGATTTAATAGAGCTGAGACGCTTGGAGTGTGAGGATTCGGAGAGTGAAGGGAGTTGAGCTTGCGATTGCGATTGCGATTGCGGCTCAATTTCGATGGCAGAGAAAGAGCGTTTGCGGGACGGTGAGAGGAAAGAATTTGGCGATAGCGAGGAGCGGCGATGCGTAGGACTCGGATAACTCGTCATAGGCGGTAGGCGATTATCATTGCTCAGGCTCTCGAGGTGTTCGTGTGCATGGCTCTGCTGGGTTGTATTGATCGATGCATAGGCCTGCAAATCCGCACTTGGGCCATTTTGTCCGCGAACGGGTTCAGGAAGTAGTGCTCGTCGTTGCTCTTGCTCGTCGCGCATCTGGAATCCTAGATTTACTGAGCCGTCTGGGTTGGTGGTCCCGCGCTGCGCCTGCGATTCAAGGGGTGGTGATGTGCGATCCGAGTCCGGGGAACCCATGGAGTTGCTTGCGATATCGATGCCGGAGGCTTGGGTTCCCTGCACTGCGGGCACGACGCGTTTCCGGCGTTTGATGACGCATTTCTTCATAGTCACTGGCCTATGCACTCCGTGGAGTTTGTAGTAGAGTCCTAGAGGGGGTGTTAGTACGCATTTTGTTTTGAGCGGAGGCGATGCGGTTTCAGGACAGAAACGAAACGGAACAGAGCCGAGACGTAAGAAAAGGAGGCCCAACGTACCACAAGCATTGCATATCGTATGTCCGCTCTCGTCTCTCCTCCACAGAGGGGTAATGGTCGTCCCACAGTTCTGACAGGCCACGACGACGGCGGTGTTTTGCGCTTGGATGCTGAGGGATGCGACGTCGATGGGGGAGGGCGCGTCGACGGGTGCTTCGCCTGCGTGGGGGCTGGAGGGCTGTCTGTTGTCGGCCACGGCGAAGTTTGCGCTTTTCGAGACGCGGTTGTTGAATGCTGGGCACCCACTGCAGCCTTCTGCGCCGCCGGTGCCGTTGCACCTGCCACCTCCTGGGCATGATCCTACTGGGGTTTGGTCCGCTGCTACGTAGGTAGCGCCTGTTGGTAGTGCTCCTAGTGCTCCTGCTCTAGAGGGAGAGGTTCGTTGCTCCGGGAGTCGGTGGCCTGCTGCTGGAGTGACGATGGAGGGTGGTCGCTTCAAGTTGGTAGGTCTGGCGGCGTTCCGAGCCTTGAGGTATAGCCCACAAGCATTACAGATGGTGGCTCCTTGAGGCGATCGTCTCCATAATGGCGTTCTTGTTGTCCCACAGTTGCTGTACTCTTTAGCTAAGGTCTTGCACTGGAGTTGGTCGGCTTACCTGCAAACTTGGCCACTTGGGGCAGAGTCGGCTTGTGGAGAAGTAACGGCAGTGAAAGATTGTTGAGACTGCTCTCGTTGATTTCGTTCTGTGGAGGTGGCTCTTGGTGTGATTTGGCGCATCCATTCCGCCGAAGGACTCGTTGAGCCTTGGCTTTGCAATTCGTAAGATGGCGATGGGGAGTCGTTTAGTGTTTGTTCCTTTCGGTTTTGTTGTTCTGTTCTTGCTGCTTGTGAGCGACCCAACAAGTGCTGGGCCAACTCAATCTCTTCTCTTGATGGTTCCCTGGGCAAAGCTGTTCTGAGAGGGAAGGTGTCTTCCCGCCGCCGTTGCGGTGATGATGATTCTCTGTCACTCATTATGCCAAAATGGTGATCCGACACGAAGTCAGTCACTGGAAGAGTTCGCAGTGTACAAGTCATAGGTAAGTTGTTGGGTTGTTGGTGGGCGTTGTTGAAGAAAGACAGTGCTTAGTTACCAAGCTTGATTTGGTATCGGCAGTGGATTGATATCTGATCAGATGGTAGAAGCGACTCAAGTGGACTGCCCCAGGTGTTTATCTAGATCAGATCGTCTCTCCGGAAGCTGCCATCCAATATCTGATACAGTATGAAGACGGAGATTATAGAAAGGTTAGATAGTGACAGTCGTTTCAAGGAAGAACGTCTGATAATGCTGGTGATATGATCTTATGTGCTTGTTGGTGGTAGAATGCTCCCTTGGGAGGATCGGGGGTGATGTAAAGGTTAGGGATAGCGTTGCGTCGACCAGTGAGAAGTTTCCAGTATGTATATATGCACCAGGGGGGGACGGGGAGCGCGTTGTCGAAGAGAAAAGATGCAGACAACCCGTACGGAGGTGCAGGGGATGAGACGAGCTTAATTACACTCTGTAGTAAAAATAACTGAGGCGAAAAGATGGTGCCTTAATCTGATCTTTTCTGGATCAGAATCAAGTGACGCTTGTAGCTGCCGAGCCGTCGGCGAGGATGTCTCGAGAAGCTGGTGATTTGCGAAGACGAACTGATAAATGCAGCTTTTGCCTCCAATATCAGCGGCAATGGCGACTGTATGTCTGACCTGATTGTGGACAAAGAGGACAGAAGGAAGAATTGTGACGATGGATTAGACAAGACAAGACAAGATGTGTAGTCTTCTCCGGGCTGTTGGCTAGGTCGGGTGGTGTGGTCCCGACTTGCAAAGCGGGTTTGGAAATTTAAAGATACTGGATGGGAATAGTGCGTGTCGAGGAGGGTCGGCCTTGTCAAAAGCTTAGCCTAGAGGAGCTTTGATGGGTAATCTGGGGCGGAAATGCTTGAATCTGTATTTCTGGGATGCCGAGGGGAAGCCTGAGCCAGTGAGATGCGAATGGGTCAGCAGCCGAAGGCGTTCAAGGGCTGATGAGATTGAGGCAAAAACGTTTCAGGTGATGCAGAAATGTGCAGTTGTTTCCGCGCTACCGCCAGAAGAAGCCGGGAGCAGAGTGAGCAGGAATCACTCTACAGTTACAGAGTAGCGAGCTGGAGCAGAGGAACTGGAACTGTGGAGAACCGTAGCCGTGGGTTGTGGCCGTGCTGCTGGAGCTCATGCAAACACAAACAGGTCTTGCTTTTCCGGGAGAATCATTGATATGATGTGATTGAAGCCATCCGGAAGAGGGAAATAGGGCAATTGCTTGATGCTGGAATTTCTCCTCCAGCCTCACTCCGGGTGCGATCCGAACACTGGCTGGCTCTGGCCGGTCACGAACCCGGTCAGATCTCAGACTCTGTCCTCTCTTCCTTCTTTCTCCTTAAACGTCTTGTCGTGCGGATTCGTGGTCTCGGTCTGATATCTGGTGGGGTTACGCCTCGTGGTGCAGCGGTGACAGACTCCGTAGATTCCTCCTATTTCCTTTCCAGCCCAGAATCAGAATAGAAAATAGATAATGTATGTACGGACGGGCGAGCACGAGGCAGGCTAGTGACGACTGATATCCGGTAAAGCGAGCCTCACAGTCGGGCACAAGAGCTGAGAGTTCCAGTTCCCTGATCTTTCTGGACGCGCGGGGGTGAGAATCAGATACCCTCAAACCATGGGCGCTGGGATGGTAATAGTAATAGTAATAGTAATCAGGATATACCCACAGGCTCTGGTGGTCACTGGCTGGCGCGCTGTTGTCGCTGGTGGGCTGTTATTGGGAGGTGGAGAGATCTGGGGCCTACGCATCACGTTGTCCGCGAAGTGGGAGAGAGCAGAGGGTGAGGCAGAGGCAGAGACACTGCGGCAGGCTGCAAACTTTCCTCCGGACTTTTGCTTGGTTCCCTTCTCCCTTCCCTGCCAAGGGACCTGGACCCGCAATCGGTGTCTGCAAGTGGGCCGCTAGAAGAAGGCGTCGATTTTCAGGCGTAATGCCTATTGGAGTCGCTGTAATTGGCGCATAATCCCTGCAGTCCGCGCTGGTGGTGCCAAGCAAATGAAACATTCGACCTTATCCACAGCCGCCAATCCTCAACGTCCGATGACATCCAACGCGCATACAACGTATTCTTCTCTCGCCCACCGCCAAATGCCAAAGATAATCATATGGGAAGTGCCGCTGCCACTGCTACTGCCACTACCACCAGAGACACGGGCGCACTCAGGCGCAACTCGGAAGAAACCACGCCTTCTCCAGATGCAGCCATACAGAAGGTTCCAAGATGTTAAAAGCAGCCAGGCCATCTCTTTCCATACAGTACGTACAAAAGGTTAGGTCCCATCCCCATGTCACGTCCCTCCGCCCTCACCCTCACCGCGTCCACATAGTCTAATTTAGCCTTGCATCCCGGCCATGCCATTGGTCCCATCGTTAGAGTGTCACTCCCGACGGCCTTATGGACGGCGAGAGACCTCACCATACTTCTACGAGTAGAGATCCCTTGCTCATGTTAAGTTTTCTACTGTACTGTATTGAGCACTGGCACTGGCACTGGCACTGGCACTGCACTGCACTCACTCCACTCTCATCCTGACAGTTGGGCCACCCAGCGCATGTCACTCGCTGCAAGGAGGTCCCCGCCAGCGTCCAGACCTACCTAATGCCAAAACATCAAATGTCACTCCAAGGGCAAAGGACTCGTCATGCGGTTTCTAGTCCTCCCTTCTACTGCACTGCTACGAAGAACGTAAGATTACGTTGTTCTGCCCCGCTGACCGTCCCGTCTTTGCAACGCGTGGACTCGCCCGAGGCAGTGACCGACGTCTCGATCGCCGAACCGGCTTCGGAGTTCAGATATTGATGAAAATCCACGGCTCGGAGTGCCAACCAAGAGACTATGTACGAAGTATGGATGGATTACGAAGTACGAGATAAATTCAAAGGCTTCATTCAGCCCATCCATCACATCTTCAACAGGGAAATGCATTGTCAACTCGCCTGCGCCACAATGCAGCATCAAAAGCATTAAGCGGCAACTTCTGCAAGACACGCTGCTCTGCGAAGTACATGCGAGTTTGCATGTCTACATGTTTGCATGTTTGTTTTCCCTCGTTTCATATCCGAAGTTTCAAGACTTTTATCAACGCCCTGATCTTAGCCGAAAATCCCTATTTTACACCAACGCTGATCATGAGTTCGTCTCGTGTGTCGCCGGAAGCAGTAAGATCCTCGGCCAAACCGTTTCGAGGATACGCAATCATCGCTCGACCCTGCGCATCTTGCGATGGCGCCTTTTCGTCCGATGACATATAACCTTATTCGTAGCCGTTTGATGTGCAAAATGAATCGAACTGTCCCCTTTGCGGTCATATTTCCTTGTCTCAGAGCCTTGCCTCCGTACATGAGCCCCTTGAGGTGAGATGGGAGGAAGTCGTACGAATGCCATGTCTCCTGTCTATCCAGTCAGCGTCGCAGAATTACTAATGCCTTGTGCCTTCTTCATCCACTCGCCGTTGCAAGATCTCCCTTCATCGTTTTTATCCCAACTCCTTGTTCTGAAACCGCACATGGCATTCCTTCTATCAATAGACCTCAAACAAGAAGCCCGCTCCCAAAGCTGGCCCTGTCAGCTCACGCTCCTCAATGATCTTCTTTATCTCCGCAAAGCTTAGCATTACCCCAACATTGCTTGTCCAATGCTTGAGTCGGCCCCTAAATCACGGATTCGACACAGGAGCTGTTTCCAAAAGCTTGTATATACCTCTCGTCCTCCATTACTCTTCTACAAGACTGTCACTCGTGCCTTATCTATCGACATCGTCCCCAAAATCGATATCCTCCTCAACGGTTCTCCCATCTCTCGGATGGCAGCACGAGAAGTATATGAAACAGCTGAGTAGACAATATGTCACTCCGTCCCTCAAGTGGTGCTGCGATGGCGCCAGAAGGAATAACCATGCGACATGAAGGCAAGCTACTCGTCTGAACTTTTGACAGCTGTGGATTCTTCAACAGCATGGAGTTTCCATTTCATAAAGTATCAAGCCTCTCGGCTTCTCGAGTTCCGCGCCTTCCTTCAATCTACTACACTCGTCTACATCAATGAGGTTGTATTGGAATCCTTCAGTATCGTGCATTTACCCTACCGGAAGCACTCAGAACAAAGTGTCCGGGTGATCACTGCAGCTCAACTTAATCCGAATCTTGGTTCGGTCCATCATCGGAAGTCCAGTGCCAATGTATCTCGCACAGTCTTTCCAAATATACTGCGTTGCAACCGTGCGTTCCATAATCCGAACTTTCAGAACTCAGGAGCCGAGTCGCGAGCGCGTGCATATTTGAATACGCAGCTGCATTGCTCTGTGCCACCAGGCTCCGGCAAAATGGGCAACGTGTGCCTGCATGTTTGCAGCTCCGAGATGTCACTGCTTATTTCGTGCTTCCAAGCGCGAGTCAATTCGAGTCAATAATGCCAGTCTAGGCGTGACTGTCGAAGAAGATGTCAACACGGGTGTATCATCAGCATCATGGTGTTGGGCTTCACGATGTAGGTGATGATACAGAAGGCCATGAAGTAATGCCAAGATTCTTACATGAGATGGAGACAGCAGAAAGATCGTACTTCGTATCACGCTGTTGACGACGAGGACACGTCGATGCCGTAGCTGGATCTCTGGCACGTCGAGCATTGCAAGTGCTGTGTTTCAGGCCTCTGCCCTTGAAGCTCGACGGAGACTCCTCCAAGAAGACCTCGGCCAAGATCCTACAAGGAGGCAAGAGGTTGCATCCACCTCGTATCCACCAGTCCGAGGGAAAGTAGACAAGACTATCGCTGTAAACAAACTATTCTCCGAGACCTCACCTCCAATCCTGAATAGGTACTTCTCATCCCGAGCTTACCGAGGAAGTTGGCTGGCCAGTGGCTCGCTGTCAACGGTCAGCGTGCAGCTGTAATTTCCATTCAGGTACGGGTGGCTGCGTAGCCCTATCTGTCTTCCAACCAGGTCATCCAGTAGATAAGTATGGCGGATTCTTCACTTCCATCGATTTTCCTCACTTCTGGCGGAAGCAGCAGTGTGTCTGTACTTTCTTTGTCCCTCCCTCCACTTCTCCCTGGATGGTGGAACACACTCTCGGATTTTCTCAACATCTTCAAAGTAAGTTGGACAAGCAGTAAGTGGCTTTTTCTCCTGTCCTCTACACAATAGCCAAGCTCTGAAGACCAGAGATCATCTGTACGGTATCTTCAGCTTCTCGTATCCTTCGCTCAAGGCTCGTCACTTCACCTTCTGCCAGCTTCGTAGCACTCACCAAGTCTGGTCGAGCCCTATCAAGGCTCAAAAGACTCCGACGTCAACCTGTGTCTTTCGAACAAGCTCACGAATAACTCACTGGGAGACAACAATCTCGCGAATCAACTTTCGACTGCCGGGAGTGACTTCGAATTCCACTTCAACCTCTAACTCTCCTTCAAATACTAGCTATGGTCACCGAATCTGTCTACCGCCGCCTAATATAGTAACGAAGATCGAAGAGGCTCCTTCGCACGACGTCGTACAGCATCAACTCCCCATCGGACAGATCCCGCGTGAGCAGAGAAGAACAACATGATCCTGATCGAAGACCTTTGAAAGGGGAATACAATTTCCTTTGACCCTCCACTGAGATTGCAGGACACAGTCAACAGCTCCCCAACATACCGCGACAAGAGTAATACCACAATGCAGTTCCATCTTGAGGGGCAGTATCAACTCGAACATCATTATCTCCTTAAGGCTTATTCGACTGCAAACGAAGAAGGTATTAGGCATACCGAACCTCCTCGGACCGAGAATGAAGCCCACGGCCCGATATCGGTGGCCTTGACGACTATTAACGCCTCTCGGGACACACACTCAAAAAAGGAGAATAAGCTTATGAAGTGGAACATTGTGGTTTACGGTATACTGCGAGGATGAAGGTGTTGAAATGCAGAGAACCGACAATGATGGCAAGAGAACAGTGGCTGGATAGCTGAAGCGGCGAACGGCGAGATATTACGTACGAGATGGGACTCACATAATAGAATCGAACCTGGAAGCAATAATGTTGGTTGGAAGTTCAGAAGCCACAACAAGTAGCAGGACGTGAAAATGCAAAAGGTAACAAAAGCAGAAGAGCATAAGAATCGGAGAGCAATTCTCCCTAAGCGAACCGTTCCAATTCCTCTTCCCTATAGAAGATCGACGCCAGCCCACACAACCAAGCTCCACGAACCACACCTCCAAGTCACGAAGACCCTCGATACTGGTGGCACGACCGACGAAGCCGAAAGGCAACTCCAGACTGGCGGCGGAGACGAATACTGCCCGTGTTGCTGGGGAAAGGATACACGGTGTGGAGGATGCGATACAAGACTCTTTCACAAAATCATTTGAATTATTTTTGTCGTCGAATACTAACCTCACTTTACCGTCAAGTTCTACTTTACCGTCAAGTTCTACTTTACCGTCAAGTTCTACTTTACCGTCGAATCTTTCTTTAACATCACCTTTTCCTCTGCCTCAACTATTTCCCATCTTCTTTACAGTGTGGTACTTCAACTTCAAGTGCTGTGTTCAAGTTTACGCGGCAGGTGACTGTTAAACGTGTATCCAGATATTGCATTCTGAAGCCAGACTTTTGAAAACCTCCCTCTCCAAACACACTTGGGTCCCTGTGCGGGTTGTTCATTGCATTGGATTGGCTGGAGATCCTGTGCTTTTATATTCTTGAGAATGGAGAGAGGATAAGACAGAGTAGTGTTCTTCGCTAACTTTTCGGTCTTATGTCCATTACTTGAACTGTGATAAATTGTATTATTGCTTCAACTGTTCATGGCAGGGTGGAGATACCCTTCCTTGGGTCGGCCGCCAATACCAGGCATATTTGCACTTAAATACCAAAATAAACAGCATGATTAGTTACACAACCCCATTTGCATTGATCCACAATTCCATCGTCTACACCAACATTTCTCCCAGCAGTTATGTGAATGCATGAAAAGTTTTCAACGCTCTTGCTATGCTGCATTAGCATCTGGTAGCTGGCGGATCTCTTGTCGTGGCCTAGGCGTTTGATACGGCGAATCGAATGTCGAAATCTTCTCCTCATTGCCGTCGATTTGACTTCTGCCGTCAAATAATGTTCTGTTGTCAAATCCTCCAGCACTATCGATTCCAGGTCGGCCAGAATTCTGCGGCCTCTTGTGTGAGGTCTTCGTCGAAGGAAAGGAAGCATATCGTATTGACCTTACTAGGACTAGTTGATCTTGCATCAAGCTTGCCTTGTCGTTGTTCAACTGCATCCCGCCTCATCTCCGCCCAAGTCCGCTCCTCCCAATTCATCTCTGCCCAAAAGTAGACCTTCCACTCCTCTTAATATACTGTAGATGATGTATCCTCACGTTCATAAAGTATACACTAGCTTTTGTGTTGACTAGACCTAATCAGGCTAATCAGCTCTAGCGTACTTTGTATACCGACTACTATTTAGCGAACTCAGGAAACGATTCTCATAGGCCTACAACTTCCGTTCCAGGACCTTACCCTTTGGCACATCTTCCCGCGACTTCATGTCAGGGCTTATCCAATGCTCGGATTGACCCGGCTACAACTCACAGACAGGTTTGAATTGAACTAACATTAGATGACACCCATCCTCTTTGTGCGAATCTGTGGGTCATCCGACCTTCCACCAAACAGTCGTCGAACCTCTTTTAGTTTTCATCTTATGTACGACCGTCGCATCTCACTCTATCGGTCTACGACAATGTGATAACTTGGCGCCTTGCCAACCCAGATACAAATCGCTGTCACATAGTATTCTATTACCTCCACTAAACTAGGACCAAGGTTAAGGGCCTCGATGTTGCCCGCGTGCTTGGATAAAACGTCCTTCTGAAGAAGCAAGCCGACTGCTTTTTCCCTTGAGGTTGTATTCGCATGCGATCTTGGCGCTTATATGCACTGCTAAGGAATAGAAGCAGCTAGTCACTTTCTAATCATGATCGCAGGTGTTGCTTTTAAAGACCTATGATTCAACACAGAAACCTTTCATACTCTAAATCTCTTCGGGCTCAAAGATATTTTGAACACTACAGCTCTTTGATCTGAGACTAACTAAACTTGTTCCACACTTAGTGACTATTTGTTGGATCACGGCTTGGGTGCTGTGCCTGCATCTGAGAGGCTTGCAGGAGGTGCATTGAGTTGGACTAGGGTAAAGGAATAGGCGTTTTTGAGGATACGCCTGGGATGTGCTCACTGGGCATGAGGGGTCGATAGAGTGTCCCGGAGGAGAGTGTTTCAAAGAGTAGAGTATCACAGGAAGAATAACATCTCTGGAACAAAAACTAATTCCCTAAAAATGCTTTGTATGGAACTGTATTTGAATTTTCAGAGGCCCGCGGGTGGAAACAGCAAGTTGGTTGACTTGTCGTTCATTTAAGCTTAAGTAGGTTGTGGAAGTGACACCATGAATACCGCGATGTAGAGATGCCTAACTTTATTCATCACGGTGTAGGCATCGGTCTAGTGGTTGTGATGGAAACAGAGCAGTACATTGAGCGGTGACGTTCTCATCCATAGCCCCTTTCCCAGCCCCTTTTTAAGCGAACTCGCTTAACACACCGCCGCAACCCCGCCTCATCGGCTTTGATGTCATACCATTTCACTTTCATAGTAGGTCATAGGGAGTCATTCATTGATTCGTGTCTTCATTGCTCGTTACTCATGGCCTCATGATCTCGTCTCTCATAACAAGCGTGTGTGTGAAAAGCAAAGTTAAAGGGAAACAAGGTGTGTGCAATCATCTCTCCCGCCAGTGCCAGATCCCATCCGCCAGCTCAATGCAATGCAAAGCAAGCAAAGTCGTGTGCTAGCAAATATCCTCCAACAGCAAGCAAGTGACCTCTCGTCCGTCTTCTGCAAAGCGTGTGCAATGACACCAGTTTTTGTGTGCGCCAGGGGAAAGCAAAGGGTAGAGATGGTCCGACATCAAGAAGAGTGCAAGTATTCGTCCTCCGCAGATGCAAGCATCCACCACCAGTTTTGGGTAAAGAAAGCAATAACAACAGAATAATGAAACCAGGGCTACATCGCGGAAATAATCTGACAGAAGTAGAGATAGTCCGGGGATGTGTGGTGCGAATGGGATTGCGTGGCGAATTTTGTGTTTCATACTTATAATATTCGTGCAAAGTGGAAGCCAAATGAAGGTTGGTACATCCGACCAGATGTAAAAGAAAGTCGATTTCTTTAAGGTGTTGAGTGGTGCTGTTTACTTGATAGAGAGGATCATTGCGCCGCCACTCTTGCGTGGGATCGGAGCAGAGGCAGTGCCAGGGCTGGAGTCACCGAGGTTGCGCTTTCCAGCAAGACGTTGTTGGTTTCGATGGACCAGCTCGAGCAAGTCTTCACCATCATCCTCCTCGACGTCCTCCAAGCCTTCGATATTTTCGAAATCTCTGGTGGAGACAGTACGAGGAGTGTAGATGTTGAATCTCTTCTGGAGCTTGGCAACCTGACGCTTCGACTTCTGCTTAGGCATTGTGTACCATTCTTCAGAATCGGGACCTTGCACAATTTTCTTGATTGGCCTCTCTGGAGAAACCAGGTTGGCTGCTTGCTCGACTGCCTTAGTTGGGGAGGCCTTGACTTCATTGGTGGCTGTAGATTGAATTGAGTCCTCGGCAACGGCTTCTTTGGCATCGTCACCTCCTTCAAGTGAGTTCAGAGGGCTCAAGTCCTCAGGCTCCATCTCATCATCAGCGAAGCTGAAGCTGGCAGCTCGATTTCTCCTGGGGCCTCCTTTCTTCTGTCCAGTCGCCCAGTCAAACTCCTCTTTGTGAGCCTGAATTGCATCAAAGGCTGCTTTGCCAGCCCAGCGCCAAAAGCCTTCCTCTCTTAGGACACACTCTTGATCCTCTCGTTCCATGATTCCAATGTCTTCTTTGACCGCAGCAACGAGCTTGGCTACGAGATCTTTGCGAGCTTTGGATGCGCCGGTGACATTGACATTGACATTGAGGCGGACAAAGATTTCGGGATCGATTCCATTGTAAAGATCGTCTTTGCCGGCGACTTGATACTTGCGAGAGCCACCACCAAATCGTGCTTGATTCTTGTTCTCGGCACTACGGCGAGACATAAGGTTCAGAGTCTTGCGCTGACGGGAAGTCATGTTGGTTGGGGGCTTCACACTCAATGCTTGGAGGGATCCAGTCATAGTCTCGACCTCTTCGCCAAGTACAACTTCTTCAGACTCAGATTGATGCTGCTTCTTGTACTCATAGACATAGCTGCCCTCCCAAGCTCCCTTGCTCTCATGGACGCAACCATGGATTGCTTCGCTGACGAAATCTAGTTCCTCCGTCGTGAAGACTTCATGCGCTACCTTGGCCTTCGCGATGAGGATCTTCTTGGCCTTCTTCTTATCTTTCTTTGACATCGAGACAGACTCGCTGCTCATAGAAAGTGTTTCAGAGCTGGAGTCGGTGATGTTGGGGGTAGTCATGGGTGTAGAGACAGAGGAGCCGCGAGACCTAGCTTCACCAACCTCTTTGGCAGGAGGCTGCAATGAAGAGCAAGTTGAGATGGAGGAAGTGCGGGACCTGGATTCGGCGAGCTCTCTGACCAGAAGATGCATTGGGCTTGAGTCCGCTTTATCAATAGCAGAGATTTGGCGGGTGATCTTGATGATCTCCTTGTGGCGGATATGGTGCAGCTCATCGGATGAGTTGCATCTAAGAACTTGTAAGCCCGTGTATACGCGAAGTGGCAAAAAAGAACCTACCCAAAGCACTCATGGGACTTGCCTGAAAGATTGAGTCACTGTAAGTGGCTGTTCCGGTAGTGGGAAGGAAGGAACGGGAAGGAAACTCAACCCGGGATCACTTACCAACGAAATGCAGCTGCTGATGGAATCGATAGCAAGGCTCAACATGCTTTCCAATGCAGGTAGATTTGGCACGAGCATCTAGATATGTCAGCTTTGGACAGAAGAGAGAATCTCAAGATGCCAACTTACTGTGAAGAGGTGTTGCACAGACTCCGCAATGGTGCTCTGAATTCCGAGTCAGCAAAAACCACTATTGCAGTCATGTTCGTTTGTTTACATACCCAAGCCAGGAGAATTGTCCCACCGGAAGAGATTCTTGCCTTTGTAGATTCGAGTCTCAGGGGCTACTGTCGCCCAGTTGATATTTGCCGCGAACGACATGATTGAGGTTTGGGTAACGACTGAAAATAGTCACCGCTCTGGCAACGTCAGCAATTAAATTACTGTACAAAGTTGAAGATCGAGGAGATAGAGAGTCTCCCTACGAAGAGATGAAAACAATGAAGTGAGTGAGATCGAGGGAGCGACTCGAGTATTTTGCAGAGGGGCGGCTTTTCCCGCGAAGCTTGCGACACGATGCCTAAGATCGCGAGCTTGGAAAACACGTACATTGAGTCTTAGGGGTCGTAAATCAGTCTCCTAAGTGAGGAGAGTATCAAAGAAGGCTTTTGTATTGAGGTGTCGAGTACGGAGTACACAAAGATGAAGGGTCATGTTCGAAAATGGAAGTGTTGAATCTTACGATCTCGGCTCCAGATCTGTTGATATGTTGCCGAATCCGGCACAAATTTCTTTGGCAGTACACGATCTGCCAGTGTAAACAAATCAGACGCGGATAACGCGACCAGAAGTTGCACTAAATTAAGCCGTTGTATTCCGTATCTTTTGAAATTTGAAGCTTATCATCGGATCGTAGGTACGTGAGTTAAGAGAGAAGTATCACTACACCTTATGGGGGAACGTGTTGGAAGGGCCATTTCCGTTTGCAACTTTGCTTTACCGCTACTTAGGAACCGCACCCCACAACAACGGACAGATACAGGTTCGAAGGCGCGTGCCCACCTGTTGGGATTTACGTTAGGACTTCCATCTCTCTCGCACAGAATTATCACGGGTACCTGAGTGCTGATGTAAAAAGATCTCGCATACCTAGGTACCTATCGATGGTGCCGTTTCCGGCAGTCAACAGAGTGACCGACAAAAAGAGTCATTAAATTAAAACCACGACTAAAGCCACCGCGAAATTAAAATTCCATTAAGAACACTACCGATAAAGATACTTTGGACTTTTTTTTTTGCCCCGAACGAAGTTGATTCGCTCAACTTTTAACTTTTCTGCCTCCCAGTGTTGAAGTCTGGGATTAACTCTGAAAAGATCGGATTTAGTCTACAAGTCGCGGACCAATCGAGCCCCTGCCCATACGTACGGGTAGTTGCGTTGGTACCAGTTGACGCTGAGTCTGGTAAGCTATGGTTCCGAAAGAACACGTCGTACATTCAAACTTACAAGGTCTTGCGGCCGGCGACACGAGGATGCGTTGCCCAAGAGCCGCCGAGGACTACATTGTGCTTCCCATCAAAGAAATCGGCTTCAATAATTAGCATGCATTCGATATCAGCTCAAGGACTAAGTCACCTGTGTAAGCAGGATACAGAGGCATGGGCTCGAAGCCTTCATGCTTTACGAGCTCTGAGCTGGTCCATTCCCAGACGCCTCCCATATCAGCCTGCCCAGCAAGTTTGCTGCCGTTGGCTGTGACGGCAACAGGATGCCAATGCTTGAATCCTACATTGGCACCCTCGAGGTTGGTGAAGAGCTCGTGAGCGCCTTCACCATTTTGCTGCGAAGGTCGTAATGGCGGGCTTTCCTCGACGCCGTCGTTCACGAGATGTCTGGCACAAATGTCAGCGGCTGTGAAGCCAAAATCCGCACTGAGCTTACCCATTGACGGCTGGGACCGTCTTTCCGAGATGTTGCTCTGCTTCTTTGAGTCTTAGTCCATCTGCATAGCTGTAGATACTTCGCGCTTCTTCCAGACTTGGGATCCTTCCGCCCATCCACTTTGCACAGCCAGCCAGCTCATCATACGAAGCGAAGACAGGCCAGTCCAGAGCGTATTTCAGGGGAACCAGGCCATAGACTGTTCGAACTGATTTGCCTTCCAGATACGCTTGAGTGAGAGAAGAACCGCTACTATACCCGTTGAAGTAGTCATTGGGGTGCCCATTGGTATAACCATTAGAATATTCACTTGACTGGAAGCCATTTGACGTTTTCTCGGCCCAGGAAGCGGGAATCTTGGGATTGTAGGTTTGTTCGAGGTAGCATGCGTACTTTGAAATCAGTGAGCATGTTTGCAAGCGATTGAAAGAGATCACTGACCTCTTCGTTCGTCATGGGACGAGCTTGAGCTTGGAAAGAAGAAACGTTCACACTGCGTGAAGGTTTCTCATTGTCCCTGTCGAGGCCTCGTGTCAGCATACTTTCAATTGGGATTTACAAGTACGAAATTTTTCGTTTACCATCCAAAATGGCGATCCCCGCCTGAATTATCTTCTGGATCGTCAAGACCAATGGTGATTCTCTGTTGTGGAATGGTAAACCATTGATTCGGTACTCGAGCAGCTTTGGCGATTTCTGCGTCGGCTTTGAAGTCAGGGATAGTTTTAGTCGGTGGCAAAGTCTTGTCACTTTGCAAGAGCATGTAAAGCAAAGTCTCAAGATGCATGATCTCGTGCTCGAACCCGATCCAAAGAGCACGCCCAATCTTTCGCGAAGGATTGGGGATAGCGCAGAGTTTCATTACCTTCGCTCTCACGTTGTCCTGGTACTGAAGAATTTCTTCCAGTGGAGGCCATTCGTCAGGTACTTCCGAGTGAGCATGGCACTGCTCGGGATTGTCCACATCTGGGTCAATTCCTCTTTCGAAGATCTTGGGATAATACGATGGTTCACACGGAGGCAAATCGATACTTTTGGTGAGTTGAATATCCGTGAAAGTTGGGATGTGACCAAGGTAGAAAATACATGCGTTTCGAAGCTTGATAGGCTTCTCAAGCATCTCTTCGCTGGGAATCATGCGTCTTGTGACGTTATCCCATACTTCCCAGAGTCCCTTCCAGTCATCCAGAGCAGGGACAGTGGTAGCAGCATATACTGCGGGGTCACAATTGAAAGCCATGGGTTGCTTCTTCAACAAATGGATGCCTGAAATGATGGAGTTGTTAGCAAAGCTCGGCGGGAAGATGAAAATTTTCGAGCATTTCAAAATCAAATACGAGAGGCAGGACCAATATATTGGAGCAAGCCCAATAATTTCAGCCTCTCACTGATTGCCTGATGGTTGTCCTCAAGCAGTACACGAGGTCCGTGCGTCACACTTATAAGCACCACATGAGAGACCCCCACACTATACCGGGTGCAAAGGTCATGCGATTATCACTTTATCCTAGCCCATTGGTGTGACCCGATTATGGGATAGAGTCTGTGTCATCCTGGGTGCTGCCCAGAAAGTGGAAAAAAGCAAATTTGCAGGAGTAGCAAGACTACTTACTGTAAGCGTCCGACGAGGCTGACCAGCGATCAACTTCGTTCATCCCTGAACTCCTCCAAAGATGAGCCGCCTCCTCTGCCGAGTACTTCAAGCTTTGCTCGACTTGAACACGCTCTCCAGCTTTGAAAAGAATGTCGCCGTAGCGAATGTCGCGAACTGGGCTGCAGAATGCTTGGTGGCGACCACCTTGATCATCATAGACGTATTCTCCAATCACCCTCCAATCTTCAAGGTCGAAAACATGCTCTCCAAGAATTTCATTTGCTTGAAGCAAGCCATTCAGGATGAATCTATTGCAACTATCAGCATCATGAAAGTGAATGACTAACGTTCGGAGAAACCTACTTGTGTGTGATTCCCTCGCAGTCTGATCGGAACATTATTGTGATCAGCATATACTCACAGCCTTACAAATATCTCGGAACGGAGCTTACCGTTATAAGCATGGCTAGAGAGACGTCAGTAAGAGTCATTCAGGTTGATTTGTAAGACCTACTATACTTTTGCAGCATCACTGGTTGCGTCTAGGCCAATGAGCATTGAATCGGACGGCTGCAGAGCCTCCGAAAATCTTCGAAGAAATTCAGTGGCCTCGTCTCTGTGGAAGTTGCCTGGGAAGATTGTCAGAAATAGAAAAGGCCTCAGAAATCAAGGAGACTCACCAATACTGGATCCGAGAGACATGACGCATTTTGGACGTTTGCTGTTCTCTGGCATTTTCAGCCAGTCGAGGCCATCGTCGTAGGTGCCATGAAGCCCATGGCATTTGACGTATTTGAAGTTGGGAACTTGTTCAAGTGTCCGGTTCAGTTCTTTCAAAGACAAATCCAGAGCATAATAGTCGACCGTTTTGCCTACGGATTCCAGAGCCTGAAGTAAAATACTCACCTTCCGCAAATTACTACATTGTGTTAGTCGTGAAACAGAGAGAACACCCGCTGATAGTCACCAACCCACTACCGAGCTCGACTATCATCGAGCCAGACGGTATGGCATTTGCAATGCTATCAGCAGACCTGTCGAGCACGTTTATTTCAGCGTTGGTCAAGAAATATTCGTGTAAGTATGTGATCTTCCCGGTGTTAGCCAAAACCTGTATTGGTACCCGGCTTGTGTGACCTACCTCCTCGAATAGCTGTAGTCCACGCTCATCATATAGGAGCAGCGTGGGCAGTTTCTTGATGCCATATTCCGGCCTCAAGGAAGCCAAAATTTCGTCTTTCAAGTTGCCTTCGACAGCATCGTGACGGATGTCGATGATGTTTATTTTGCTCTCAGATCGTGACGTTGTTTTCGAACTCAATGATTTTCCTGGACGGGTTGCCTCAACCGCCATGAAATCGGCAGCGCCGTTGAGGGAGCTTGGGGCCATGGTGGAGAACATTGACTTTGAAATTGCACCGAATAATGGAGAAGAACTTGTAGTGAGGAGGATATAGCAAATATATGGAAGGCAAAGTTGGAACAAATTAACTAAACTAGTGTCCGTCAACAGTGTCGTGCGATGTTGACAAAAGCCGATGGAGATTCCTAAACATGCATGGCCCTCCATTTTCATCTGGACACTTCAGGCTAGGCTGGGAATCGACAGGAATGGCGCCTAGAAACTGTTGGAAAGTACCTGATCTCGGAAAATGTATTGGAAAGACATCGCCCCGCAGTCAGCAATGGCGTTCAGATGGGCATCATAGAGCCCCCCACGCACAAGCCGGTCAGGCGTGACCTCATCATTAATCACTCAGGGAATACCCCGCCGAATAAGAACAGGACTTTTGGAACGACGGACATAACGAAAACTATGTCTCTCGTATACACGGGTAAGATGGGTGCAGATGTATGGTTGGTGGTGTGTCTTGTGTTGGTGAAATTGGGGTTGATAGTGTCGTTAAGGGCGGTCGTTTGAGGTTTTCGAGATCTGATGTGGAATCAAGCGCTGGGGAGAATGGCCCGTGCAACCTACGGACCTACAGCGCGAGTTTATGAGAGCAACCTGGCTACTTCAGAGCAGCAACACCAGGGCAGTCTTGGGCTCTGGTGGCAAGGCTGTAAGGTACAGAGCAGATGGTAGTAGTGTGATCAGAGGTGTCAGAGCGGAGCATCTTGGATTATCGTGCCAGTGGTACCGGCGATGCAGCTCGTGCATAAGAACTGGGGGTCCACGGCCCAAACCATCCTCGTGCAGCCACTTTGCAATCATGTTGCAGGTCTCTAGTCGTGCCCACGGCGAAGAGGGTGTGCTCTGGACTCCGGAAAGGCCAGAAAAGGTCTATCCAAGAAGAGAAAAGAGGCGCGTTTGCCTAAAGGAATGACGCGAGTAGCACCGAGCATCACCAGTCATTGGCATTGAATCCCGAAGCCGGTTCCCCCAAACCCTGCCTTTTGGCAGGGCTTCAAGACTTGGACTGTGGGGACGTCTCGTGGCGTTTTACTTTTGCCTGTTGGAATATTTTTTTGGTGACAAATATTGGCTGGTCAGCGAGACATGTTCCTGTCGCACTGAGGCTATGAATACATCACATCCGAGGTCGCCCTCTTTCACATGAACTGCTATAATCTCATAGGAAATGACCTGTTGTATATGCTCCTCTACAAATCGGATGGAGGGGAATATGTAGCCCTTTTCAGAATCGGGGTCCTATTGCATGGATCTGATTAAATGTGTAGCGAGTAGGGAGAAGCATAGGCACAAGGTATGCAGTAGTAGTTGAGATATTTGTGCTTGATCTGAAAGCAAGGATTAAGTTGAAATCTTTGATACCAAATCTGCATCGTCAGCCATCCGCCACTTGGCTGCTTGCTAATCGAATTCTCAGTTTCCTAATCTGGAAAAATGGGAAAGGCGATTTAACAGCACCTTGCACCGGGAGTCAAGTGCCATACTCCAGAGGCGTCTAACGGAGCATAAAGTACTAAGAGTATGAGATCATAGGATTTCTGAGATGCGGATACTATGGAAATCATGTTTGGAACAATCCCTCTCCTTCTGGACTCGCAGAAGGATAACTTGCTCAAAAGGGAAGTGAGCTCACGTGTTGGTCGCTTTTCCATAACAGACAATCGTCCAATATACTTTCAAATTTTCACTCGACAAGTTTCAGCCTCAAAAAGTTTGTTCCTGCATTTCCTTTTGAAAGTAGCTAGACGTCAAGGTACGTGATGATTTTTGATGGTGTGGTGCTTCAGTCATGTGATGGTTGCTATCGAGGCGTCGGCTTTTGTTTGTTTACTCCGATGCACCTTTCTCGAACTTTAACGACTGCAACACACGACTTGCACGCCTTCGATACTCAACCCAGAAATCGCATTACAATGTCATACAATCCCAGAATGTCCATAGTCCCGAGTCAACAACAGAATCGTGGAAAGAAAAAGGAGGAGGACTCAGATGCATTCATGCGCCTGGTGCGCAAATTCCTCAACTCCTAGCTCGAGCGCAAACTGACTCTCGCAGCCCGACAAAGAGATTGTAGGATGTATCAGTGATATCGGAGTTCCCTTTACTGTTGCAGACCTTCAGAAGCCGAACCCACTCCAAATACAAATGATCTTCGAATGGTTCGCCGAACTTCTCATGAACGCGACGCGCGAAACCGTCGACCCTGCGATGCGCGCTGCTGCTGAGGATATCTGTGGAGAGTACATGGATATCATTCCTGCAGATACGCGTAACTTGATGGGTTTCTACATCAGTCTGCGCAAGCTACTGCTCGAGTGTGGAGTTACGGATTTCTCTTTCCAGGATTTGTACAAGCCAACACACGACCGTCTAGTCAAGATCTTCTCATACATCATCAACTTCGTGCGATTCCGAGAGAGTCAAACTGCTATCATTGACAAGCATTTCAACAAGGCCGAGACGACCAAGATCCGAATCGATGAGTTATACTCTGAGAACCAGGAGATGGAAGCTCGTCTGGAGGAGATGAAGCAGAATCGAAAGGCGATGGAGGCGCATATTGCAGAAAAGGTCAAGCGGAATGAGGAATTGAAGAAGCGGTTATTGGGGTTGCGACAAAGTCAAGAGAAGGTTACCCGACGATTTGAGAATGTGAAGGCAAAGAAGGGAGAGATGACTGCAATCCTGGAGGACAAGACTGCGACCACGATTTCCCTGCGACAAGAGAGTGCGAAGCTGCGACCTTACGTCCTGCAATCACCTGCTGCGTTACAAGCATCTCTGACCGAATTGAGCAATGCCCTGAATGCGGAGAAGGCACAGATTGATAACCTGGACCGGAGAGCTCGTGGCCTGCAAACATCAACAGATACATTCTCCGTTGTCTCGACAGATGTTGCGTCGTGCATAAAGCTTCTGGAGGAGATCTCAGTTGAGCTTGCGAAGGAAGAGGAGGAGAATATCCGAATTGCCAAGCAGCGAGACGCATTAGGAGAGAGAGGAAACAATGTCCGAGAAGTTGAGCGAACAGAAGGATTACTGCAGCGACAACTGTCGAAGTGGCTAGAGCGGACAGACAAACTGAGAGAAGGTAGCAAGGAGAAGGCTATGAGTGCAAAGGAGAGGATGGAGGAGCTCCGAGCTGTTCACAGAAAGTTGACGGAAGAGCGAGCTGAGAAGGGCCGGGAGATGGAGAGGCGGAGAGTGAGAATAGAGCAGACTGAGAAGAAAGTAAGTTTCTCTGACCCTAAAAACATTTTGAAGCCAAAAACATTTGCTAACAATTCTCCAGATGGCAGACTTGAAAGAGAACATTGAGAACGAGATTCACAGCGCACACGACGAATTCCTGAAGATGGACTCGCACATCAAGCTGTATATCACGGAGATGGAGCAGTCGATCTGAGTGCATTTGTGTTTATTGCTTCTACGTGTCTCTGGGATTCGGGAGGAGAACTGGTGGGATGGATGGCGGCAAATGGCGTTTGGGTATACCAGTACTGTACGAGATAGCATGATAATGATCACCACAATACATATGTCCGACATTCGTCAGCTCTGCGTATCGTCAATTTCCCAGCCCCCTTCCCCAAACACAAACCACCTCGCCAATATTCTGCCTACTTCGACCGTCCTTCCACTCCAACCACCACCGTCCTCACTCTCCATTCCAGCACGTCTCACGCTCCCATTCAGCATCGGTACTCTTTTTTCCCATATCTTCCTCGCTTCCCTCATCCGCTCACCTCTGCCCTCATCCCCACATACCTTGCACTCCTCTATGACCACTACCCTCCTCCCACTTCTCCACCCCGCATCCACCAGACCAGACACGGTATTGGCCAACCCTTGAGCACTCCACTCGCTCGTATCCCGGTGCATCTCGACCAAGCCATATATTACTAGTAACGGGACCTTAGTTCCCTGTTTCTCAAATACTTGCTCTGGTGGCGTCTTCTGGGTTTTGCCTTTCAAGTCTGTGTCCCCTGACAGAGGGAAGACTGAGAGGTAGGCTCGAAGATGTGAGAGCGTGGGCATGAAGAGTAGGTTGATATGGCGAGAGGTTGCGATTTGGTGGAGGGTGGGGATGAGGAGGGGATGCCGTGCTGGAGGGTCTGCATTTTCAGGATCTGGATCTGCGTCTGGGGCTTGAGAGGAAGTACCGTGTGCTGGAGGGGATTGTTTTTGGAGCTTTGATGGGATGGAGCTTAGGAGGGAAGAGACGAAGGTTGTACGCGGCTGGCAGATGATGAGGGTTGTAGGGTAGGTTTGGCGGGTTAGGATCCAGGTGGGGAGCTCGGAGGGGAGAGCTGGCGAGAGTGCGAGTGGTGAAGGAGGCATTTTGTTGGTCCTGAAGAGATGTGGTTGGGATACCGTTTGGCAATAACGAGGTTGATGAAAGTTGGAGGGGTAGATACTGTCGCAGCGCGCTCGACTGAATCGCTCTGAAATTAGTTGCTGTAGGTTAATGACAATCAAATCTGTATAACAAAACATCATAAGAGCGCAGCATCCGTGAAACAGTCATGTTCTCGAGCGTTGAGAATTTGGTGGGTTTGTGCCATGTTCAGGTAGGAAAGAAGCAAGCAAGAAAGTTGACTTCCACCACTTCTCGCTTGGCCCCACCACAAGCAACAATCGATGATGCGCCTCTACAATTCCATGCCAACACATGGAGTCGATATCTAGGATATCCAGCTTGCTAGAGAGTGGTATAGTCTCGCATTCTACTAGGAATGCCAGTATTCCACGATACGAGCGCTAACCTGTTCCACAGCGCGAGAACTCACTCTCGATGCGGCCCAAGCAGCTCGGAGCTCACGCAACTCCACGAAGACACTGCCAGCGGCGCAGATCAAGAAGCTGCTCGACAGTCGAAATGATAGAGAAATACTAGAAGGGCTGAGGAGGGTCATCTCTGTACGTCTGCCGCTTGCCACTTTCTGCCAACCCGCCGCATCACCGCGTCACTCGATGTATTTCCAAATCCAGTATCTTTGTTATATGTGGACCACAAGCTGATTCAAGATGGCAGATGATGTACCGCTCCCAGCCATGCCTAACATTCTTCTCCTCGGTCGTCAAAAACGTTGCTTCACCGAATATCGAGGTCAAGAAGCTGGTCTACATCTACCTGCTCAACCATGCCGAGCAAGAACCAGACCTCGCCCTCCTGTCAATCAATACAATCCAGAAGTCCCTCTCAGATGGCAACCCACAAGTCCGAGCCCTAGCGCTCAAAACTATGTCTGGGATCCGAGTCCCAGTCATCAGCCAGATTGTGTCACTGGCCATCAAGAAGGGATTGGGAGACATGAGCCCGTATGTTAGGAAAGCTGCCGCGTTGGCAATACCGAAATGCTATAGACTGGATCCGAATACGTTACCTCAGTTGCTAGAGTATCTGTCGACGCTATTGGGTGATAAGCAGTACTATGTAGCAGGGGCAGCAGTCAAGGCCTTTATGGAAATTTGCCCTGATCGGATCGATCTTATTCACAAGCATTATAGAGGACTGGTCAAGAAGCTGGTGGACATGGATGAGTGGAGTCAGCTCGTCACAATGAGGCTGATGACCATTTACTCGAGAAAATGTTTCCCGAAGAAGACACGGAGAGTTAAGAAGAGCAATGGTAGTCAAGGTTTCTACGAAGATGAAAAGGTGGAAGAAGTGGACACAGGGGAAGTCGTCCAAGTCCTTGATCCAGATCTGGAGCTCCTTCTGAAGAGCATTAGACCACTTCTCCAAAGTCGGAATTCGGCAGTTGTCGTTGCAGTCACACGATGCTACGTCAACCTCGGCACGCAAGAATATATCAACCTGTCCATCGGGCCTCTGATAGCATTGTTACGGGGCCCATCAGACATCGAGCACATAGCACTTTACAACATTGTATCAGTGTGTCTCACAAAGCCAGAGGCATTCGTCAAATACGCTTCTCATTTTCTAGTTCATGCTACGGATCCGCCACATATCTGGGAGTTGAAACTTGAGCTTCTGACACTGATATTCCCACACTCCGACGCTTACCTCAAGAGTCTGATTCTTAATGAGCTTGAGCACTTCTCTCAGGGTTCTGACAAGGATCTCGTGCGGGAGGCAGTGCGAGCTATTGGAAGATGTGCTCAAAGTGATGCAAAGACATCAGCCCGATGTTTACGTCTTCTCTTGAAACAAATCACGAGTCTAGACGGCAATCTAGTCGCAGAGTCGTTGACGGTTATCAGACATCTGATACAACAGGACCCTGGATCGCATACGAACACAGTGATCAGGTTAGCGAAGAATCTGGACACAGCAACGAATGCTCGAGCTCGTGCTTCCATCATCTGGCTCGTTGGGGAATTTGCAGGGATTGATGGCGAAAACAACATCGCTGCGGATGTACTGCGTATTCTCGCCAAAGGCTTTGCGGATGAAGCAGAGCCTGCAAAGCTGCAAATAGTTCTGCTAGCAGCTAAGGTTTACCTTCATCACCTTAACCGCACAGGACCGGAACTTCCGAAACCTACCTCACCACCCGTTACTTCACCAAACTATTCATCGTTAGGGGACGATGCTGGCTTTGGAGAGTTGGATGGTCAGCATCAGACTGGCTTCGAGCAGCCAGAGCCGG
This sequence comes from Cairneyella variabilis, assembly GCA_001625345.1. Taxonomy (NCBI): domain Eukaryota; kingdom Fungi; phylum Ascomycota; class Leotiomycetes; order Helotiales; genus Cairneyella; species Cairneyella variabilis. Next base: position 132,906 of record AYLM01003092.1, read on the forward strand.
AGCCTGATCACCCAATCGTGACGCTTTGGAACTACATCGTCCTTTTGGCTCGCTACGACACTTCTTACGACTTGCGAGACCGCACTCGACTTTACAAGGCACTACTTGCAGTGCCATCATCTACACAACTAGCAAGTCTCATGTTGTTAGCACCAAAGCCCGTACCTCATACACCCAGTCCATCGGAAAGTCGGACAGGCTTTATGCTCGGATCTGCGAGTCTTGTCTTTGGTGAAGAAGGCGGCTTGCACGGTTTACGAGGTTACGAAGCGTTACCAGATTGGATTAAGGCTGGCGAAGAGCCGGATGCGTCGTTACGAGAGCCGGATATCACGAAGGTCGAGTACGATTCGAGCAGAGTTGTGCCTGCAGGTGAGCGACTTGATAGTGCAGTTCGGGATACGAATGCCGGATCGCCATCGAAGGCCAACGGTTTCGGTGTTGGCAAGGAGAAGACGCTCGACGACTGGCTAGCCGAAGGTGACGGAGAGGAAGAGGAAGAGACCGAGGAGGAAGAAAGCGAAGAAGAGAGCGAAGAATCTAGCGAGGAGGCATCCGAGGCTGAAGAAGACGATAGTGATGACGAGAACGAGGAGCATGACAGACTTGTAAAGTGAAGCACAAACTAGAGGCTAATTCAATTCCGAGCAATTCATGAAAGACTTTGTCACAAAAACAGTCGATAAAAGTCATAGAAAAAGAAGCCTCTGGCATTACTATGAGCCACAAGCCTGCGTGAGCTTGGCCCATAACTATCTGATTTCGTCTAAGAACAAACAACTGCAAAGTCAATTTTTCTTTTATGCATGCGCATGAGTATGACGGGTTGGCTGTGCCGGAAGACGCTGGAAACGATGAGACTGATGATGAATCCTGCGCGGGCAAAGCGGCTAGTGTACAACGAGGTACGAAGCCAATTCACTCGCTCGCAAAGCAGAAATGCAAAGTAAAATACATGTACAAAGTTTAAACAAGAACGCAAGTGTAGAATCATAGCAGCGTCCGTGTCGAAAACCGGCTGAACCGTGAAGGTATTTACTCAGAGTTCGTGCAGTCCTCCATAACCACAGGTAGGATTTCAAGAAAGAATCATGGGACCAAGGCCAACCGACAACTTGAAGGCTTTGAGTAGAAACCAGAGATGAGAAGTGCAACACTACTGCTGGTCGCCTGAATGGATGAAGCCGAGGTTAGGGTGTGTTGAATATGACTATCTGGAAATACCAGTAGAGCATGGTAATTTACCAACGACGACTATGATTCCAAGTCAGTGAATGATATACGTAAATGAAGAGATAAAACGAACCTATAGGCCTCTGCAACCACAGGCTGGGGGCGCTTGGATTTGCGAGGCGTCTCAACTCTCTGTCGAGAAGGCCCGCTTGTTTGATCAGGGCTATCCTTGCTGAGCTTTCCAAGAATCTCCGCGGATGTTGGACTCAAAGGAGTGCCGTCTTCTTCGCTACTACGGTCTTCTCGAACTCCATCACCACTGTTGCCACCGTTTGACTCTGGTGGATGTTGTATGTTGCTACAGCGTTGCTCAAGAGGATTGTTACAGGCTTGGGACTGTTGCTGCTGAGGCTGACCCTGTTGATGAGGAATTTGAGACTGTTGCTGAGACGGTCGAGACTCTTGTTGAAGCTGCTGAGGAGGTTGATTGTACATTTGCTGAGGTGGCTGCTGAGGTGGCTGCTGAGGCGGGCCTGAATAGCCGTTTTCATTGTTGGGGCCACCTGGTCCAGATCCGTTGCTGTAAGAGCCACGTTGACTCATGTAGCCAGAATCCTGACGCGGTGGGGCATTGTTGTATGGAGGCTGGGCCGGTGGGCCGTTGGGATAGGGTGCATTTCCATTCACCGGATTTGCGTAAGGGGTTGGAGGTCCATGGTTCCATTGCGGTGGACGAGGATATTGATTGCCTCCAAATGATGCATTTTGGGGAGGACCGTATTGAACAGGACTCATCTGTGAAGGAGCGCCATAAGGGCCATGATTTGGGGGTCCATTGGGATAGTATTGATGCTGGGGCGGTCCGTACTGAGGAGCCGCTTGAGCATAACTGTTTGATGGGCCAGGGGCGTATGGAGGATTGGGCGGTCCGTATTGTGGTGGTCCTTGCGGATAAGTAGCTGGAGATCCATATTGGTAGCCTTGTGGGCCATTATATGGTGGTGGGTTGCCGTAAGCCGTGTTTTGAGGAGGGCTATATTGTGGAAGGGGGGGCGCCTGAGTATGTGGCGGGGCCTGTGGAGGTCCCTGGTATGCTTGTTGAAAGTTGGCCGGCGAACCATATGAATTAATAGCAGGAGGACCGTAAGGTGTATTAGCAGGCGGGCCATACTGAGGGTAAGCATTTGGCGTGCTCGCAGGCGGTATTCCATTGTTGTAAGGAGCATTTACGGGTGGTGCATACTGAGGATTGCCAAAGGTTTGGTTGGGAGGTTGTACGTTTCCATACTGAGGATTCGGTGGCTGACCAAATTGGTTAGATTGAGGGCCATGTGCATAGCCATTGTCCATAGCAGGGAGGCCATGTGCCGACGGAACGCCTGGTTGTTGCATGACTTGTTGTTGCATGACTTGTTGCTGCATACCCTGTGGCTGCATGGATTGTGGCTGCGAGCTTTGAGGTGTTCCACTAGGAATTGCTTGTTCACCAATTGGAGTCTGGGACTCTTGTTGCTGCGAAGATCTTGGATCCTCGGATTGGGAACTGTCTCTTCCTGGTCCAGTATATGGTGCCATCTTAACACGCTTCTTGACGGGCTTGGGAGATCCTTCAACTCCTAACGAAGCAAGCAATGCCTCTGTTGGATCTGCAGGACTTTCAGCCACTTCACCAGGTGAAGGAGCCCAAGCATCGTCAACTACGGCGAGACAAGGTGTACCACCACGCTCGTTTTCGATGAGCGGGGTCATGGAACGAGTTGTCATATGGTCATCCCCCTGATCGCCTTGGTTTCCACTCTTCAAACGTTTGGTCGGCGGGAGCTCAAGTTCAGCGTCATTTGCAGCCTCTAGTTGAATTTGATTGTCAACATCACACTGCTCATCCATCTGACCCTCTTCCTGCTCCTCGTCAGATCTCCCATGTTTTCTGTTTCGGGTCTCCTCATCAGGTGTATTATCAGAATCGACGTAGACTGTTTGCTCATATCTTGCAGTGATCCAGGCAGGAAGATTCTCGAATGGGATAAGCGGACCCTCTAACGGGATCTCAGAGAAAGCTGGATCGTCCTTCTCAAACGACTGGCGACTACTACGCATAAACTCCTTCATATTTCCCTTTCTCGCATATCTTGAGATAGACGGAAGATCTATTGACCAAGCTGCGATCAGAGGGACGGGCGTAGACTCGAAACGAGAGGCTAATGGTTGCGACAAGGCGACAAGCTCAGTTGTCTTGGGTTCCTTAAAGATGTATTTGAAATCCCAGTTGAACTCTTGCTCCTTTTCGTCGGCAACGTCGGCCTTGACCAATTCGCCCTCCTCCTTACCATCATCACCAGCTAATCCCGAGGCATCGTTTTGTGATATTCCATCCTCTAATCCGTAGCGGCCATAGGGAGTGCTTGCACGACTATCACTGGAATGATTCGAAGATTTTGATTGTCGGCGTGAGCCTGGAAACTCAGGAGGTAATTCTGGCTGCTGGCTCTCCCTCTTAATCTCCTGAGTGGAGGCAGGGGTCAGTGGTGTCTGTTTTCGTTCCTCGAATCTAGAATCTTGAGATTGTGACTGAAGAGCCACAGGTATTTGAGCCTGGGATTGTGGCTGTTGGACTTGAGCACCGTGGCTAGGGGTCTCGGAGTACTTTCTTTGCGGAAAGGAATGTGCATGCTGTGGATTCTGATATGGTGGGCGTGATAAAGGCGGTGGTCCGCTCCACTGTGGAGGTTGATAGGCCGCTGATGGACCTTGGGGACTCCCACCATAACTATTGCCTTGTGGCGTAAAACCGCTCGTTGGCCGCTGATACGGCGCAGCAGGAGGACTCCATTGTTGGGGGGAAGGTTGATAGCCGGGAGTACCATACTGTAGGGGTCCGTTTTGCTGAGGAAATGAGTTGTTGTAAGGGGGAGCTTGATAGCCTGGCCCATTGTACTGTGAAGTCACGGGAGGAGCACTGTAAGGTTGAGAGGATTGATTATAAGACTGCGGTGGTCCTGGAGGGCCATAGTTCTGGTTTGGTGGATGACGAGGATACTGTGCCTGAGGAGGTCCTTGCGGCTGGTATCCTTGGGCGGAAGGTGTCGGACCTCCATATTGCTGGTATTGAGGAGCGGGATGGGAAAAAGAGCTGCGCCTGTTACTATACTGAAAATATGAGGTGGAAGTCGAATAATCGCATGATCAGAGGCATCCTGAGAGACGGCATGTGGAAAACTGCTCCGCCTCCATTGTTGAGAAGTTGAGTATATCCCAATCGCCTCGAGTATGGTCTCTTGGCGATACGAGATTGGATGGACATGCGACTCCAAAGCCACGGAGTCGGGAACGAATGCACCGGGACTCTAAGGAAGTCGAAGATATAAAATGAGGAGAGTGTATTGTACTTACGTAGGAGCAGGGTTTGACTGCTGATTCTGAGCAGATTGAGGACAGTCCTTCACAAAGTGTGGTCCACTGCACACGAAGCATATGGGCGGTGGGCCTGTATAAGGGTTTGTATTTCTCCGTGCAGGAGGACCTGTTGCATATTGAGAAGGGTAGCTTTGCGCTGGAGGCTGGCCACCTTGAGACCAAGCCGCCGACATCTTTAACGTAGAATCGACTGTTACTCAGGGAATCATTGAGGAAGCCTCTTTCGGTTGACTGAGACACGTCGTTGCGAAGGCAAGTGGCGATCTGGCACGAACACCACTGATCAACAGCCGAGCAATGATAGAGAAGATCGCGAGTCGCGGAAGGTGACGAGGTATCAGGAGTTCAGATCGAGGAAGAAGTCAAGATGCTGTGAAACATGCGGGCTCCCGGTCACGCTCTTCTGCCCTCGATACGGTATTGTATTGCGGTGAAATGCAAAAAAACGTCAATAAACAAAAGTTTGAGACTCCCAAAGCGTGTGAAAGAATGACCTCAAGAATCAAATGCAAAACAATTGGGCGTGGGAAGAAGGGAATAATGATGGAAAGTCGAGTGAATAGTGAATCCAACGTGAGAATAAAATCAATAGGGAGCGGAAGAAAGTATGAGCGATAAGGGCAGGGTTTTGCAGTAGCGAGGCGCTATTTGAGTCACTAGCTACGGCGAAGCATAAAAACATGGTGCCTCTGGCAAATAATCTAGACGACGCCTCGTGCCTCAGAATCGGATTTCAAATCTCGAACATCGATTCTCATGAAGTGGTGTTTAGCCAACTCCACAACGCATTGCAGTTCTCGACTTGATGATATGACTTAGCGCCTCCTCATAACCGGGCGACCATGTTGTTGCAACCGCAAACACTATCGAAAGAAATCACATGTCTAAACTCTAACACTCCTTCAAGTTTAGAGCTTTGAAGCGCCCTCATCTGTCGATAACTCATTGATGTTTGCAACATGCCTGGCCTGCCTTGTACGTTTGAGAGTTTCTGAATCTATTTTATACGTCATGGGAAGATACTGATAGCTTCCTCCAGCATCTGTCGACCTCGACGAATGTATAGAAAGCCTGTACAAGAAGAATCTCCTCGCTGAATCAGTCATCGAAGCTATATGTGCCAAAACGAAGGAACTTTTGATGCAAGAGAGCAATGTCGTGCATGTCCAAGCACCAGTTACGGTCGTGGGAGATATACACGGACAGTTCTATGACTTGATTGAGATCTTCAAGATTGGAGGATGGTGCCCAGACACAAATTATCTCTTTCTTGGTATGCGGCCTTCATTCGAAGCGTCGAAAATTATCTAACACGCGCAGGCGATTATGTCGACCGCGGCATGTTCAGCGTGGAAACAATTTCTCTTCTTGTTTGTCTTAAGCTTCGATACCCGCACCGAGTGCATTTGATCCGAGGAAATCATGAATCGAGGGGCGTTACGCAGTCATATGGGTTTTACACAGAATGCTCGAGGAAATACGGCAATGCAAACGTCTGGCATTATTTTACGGACATGTTCGATTTCCTTACTTTGAGCGTGGTCATCAACGACCAAATCTTTTGTGTGCATGGAGGTAAGTTCGCCACACAAGAACAGACTTGTTCCAGCAACAAGGCTAACTCTTAACCTCTAGGCCTCTCGCCATCCATCCACTCAATCGACCAAATCAAAATCATCGACCGATTCCGCGAAATCCCCCATGAAGGACCTATGGCAGACCTGGTCTGGTCCGACCCAGACTCAGAGCGTGACGAGTTCTCCCTCTCCCCACGCGGCGCAGGCTACACCTTCGGCGCTCAAGTCGTCAAGAAGTTCCTTGAAGTGAACAACATGTCGCACATCCTGCGAGCGCACCAGTTATGCCAAGAAGGCTACCAAGTCCTCTACGACGATCGGCTCAGTACTGTGTGGAGCGCGCCGAACTACTGCTACAGGTGCGGGAATATGGCGAGTGTGCTGGAAGTGTCAGATACTGGGGAGAGATTCTTCAATGTCTTCGCTGCGGCGCCGGAGAATGATTTGCATAAGGGCGATGCGCAGGGGCAGGAGAAGATCGCGGATGGAACGGCCCTTCCGGATTACTTTTTGTGAATTCTGGACATAGAGCGACGACATAGAGCTGTGTAAAGTTATGTATCATGATTCTGGAGTAAATGAAAGCACAATACCCCAATACCAAGCACTTTGCGTCACGACGCTGAGCTAGAGATGACAGCCTTGAAGTCACTAATATGTGCTTTTCTTCCAATTCATTTTATGGAAGCAAATGACAGTCATCCATTCGTTCTCTCGTGATTCTCGTCACTCTCATGTGCTCCATGCTGCGTAAAACCATCCCATCCATTATGCCAAGCAATTTTCCACCCACGTCAAGCCTTGAAACAACTCAACTTAAGAACTTGAAAGCAGTCTACCAGTCCTTGGCGATGTCGAAGGCCCACTCGAATTGCAAGTGTTTCTTCTGGTCGTCGTCTACGAAGGTGCTGGTTGCGGTGTAGTGGCCGCGAGCGAGCATGCCGGAGGGAGCATCTTCTTCGGCGACTGGAGGGGTTTGTCAGTAAGGGCTAAAGGGAGATGGGGTCGGTGGAATGCTTACATCTCTTGACGTACTCGGGGTTCTTGTCGGTGTTGGGAGCATATGAGCCCTATCCAAAAGTCAGTAAACAAGAAAAGAGAATTTGCTGGACGGGGAACATACAATCATCTCTTGATCCTTGCTAACCCGAATACCCTTCCGCTTGACAATCTGGACATAGTGCAGACCGGACAGGATCTCATGCTGGACCTTGAACTTCGCCGACATGGTGAATTTGACTCCCTCCTTGATCTTGAATGGCTTGTCCTTGAGAGTAGCTTCGGAGCCCTTGGCGGAGAGGTCGATGGTGACGGGTGGCCGGCCTTCGGAGTCCATGGTCAGGGAGAGGATGATGCAGTGGCGAGGATCGTTGGGGTCAGAGAGGTCCTTTCCACCACCACCAAGACCAAGTGATTGCTTGTAGCGTTGCATGGCTTCATCGTCGGCATCTTTGAAGTGGACATGTTAGCAAGTGGTAGGCGATAGAACCATGGTGTCAACGAAAAGCTTTACAATTCGGGGAGGTGGAGATAAGGCTGAAAATATAAAGATCTCGTTCATCTCTAGCCTCGCTTGAGACGTAGATCGGAAGATAGTGCTGTTGAGTACACGCAATCTTATTGTTGAATCGAGTTGAGTATGCCTTGCATAAAGCTATTGCTGCCCAACGCAAGCAATCCATGTCCAAAGCAGTGGAGACCATGACTATTCAGCGGAGATCTAGTAATCCGTCCATATCTCAAAAAGCACAGAGCTTAAAGTGATCTTGCAAACGCTGTACGAATGCATGCTGTGAGGGGTAATTCATGATATGTGGCACAAACGATGCTTGAAACCCCTCTTCAACTCGAGAAGAACTCGACACGCAATTGATGGCAAAATCAAATGCAGGGCCGTAGTAACAAGTTCACAAAAATGGCTTTGAAGGCATGGTTGAACAAAATAAAGCAAAGTCGGCATCAAAGAGAGGTGAAAGACAAACATACCAAGCTTGTGATATTCATCCATAGTCTTCTTCTCCCCCACCTTGAACCCCTCGGTTTGCTCAGGCAGAAGATCTTGGTCATTGCTTGCGGAAGCCATGGTTGCGATGACAGTTGTGTTGCTGAACGAAGGTGAGAAAGCTGTAAAGACTTCGGCTCTTGAAGAGATCGAAGATCTGATGAAGGAGTGAAGTGAAATCGAATGAGGCTCAACTTAAGCCCTTCGTGTTGCTTCGTAGTGGGGTTCCAGGTTTGTGAGAGAATCCCTGTCACCGCTTCTTCTGCAGGTCCCGCTGCACGTGAATTGAGATGAAGACTGAAGGTTCAAAAGTGATAATCTGGTCCCTTGTGATGAAAGAGACTATAAATTTATTCCATGTTATCTCCCATTTTGGGCAACTAGAATATGTGGTGCTGGGCCAAGCTTTAGTCACGTGAAAATAGGGGTCGACAGCTTACAGAAGCTGTAACACGGCATCGATCAATATCGGGACAGATAATGAGATATACATTTTGTGCAACTTTGAAGTAACCTCTTGATCAGCGTAATTTGAGCTCTAAGCATCTTTCTGAATATCCTCCCCTCTCAAACATTCACAATTCGATCTTTAAAAGCCAACGCACAAGGTCTCTCAATACGGAAAGGCCCGTCTCCCGCCGATACCCCAGCCTCTGATTAAATAGCACGAGGCGGCCGGACCTCTCAAATCTCCTTCAGGGATACTTTCACTCGTCCCAGACCTTGAGACATTTTTCGCATTTTGCGCCTGCAACCGCGATTCCCTTTCTTATCGCTCTCCACCTGTCGGATTCCTCTCCTTGAGCAGTTGCGACAGTCGGCGGTGCACAATCGTTTCGATAACGATTGCGCGAGACAAAATCAGCTCAGTATCTCCAGCAGTACCTTCCTCACATCCAAGTGCAGTCGCAATTCTGGTAAGTCTTAAAGTGCAGCTCGCGCGCATCTAGAGCCTGCTATGGATTTCTAGCTCCAGAACTGACATGAATGAATTCTTAGTTTAGCACGGTTCCGGACGAAAGCCTCGAGATCAACGCCAACCCTTCCGAGTCTAACATCGTTGACTCCGGCATTCATTCTCTTTCCCTAAAAACATTCAAATACAACAGCAGACACAATGGTTTCCAACCGTCATCTTCCAGAGAGGACCAATCCTCTTATGACTGAGGCAATCCCAGACTGTAAGACGCGCTAGATGCACCGCGTGCTGCCCATATTAACGCCGAGCAGATGAACAGCTTGTCGCAAGGCGTCGCCTCGGACAGACGGACCTTGCAGTGAAGGCTGGTCAAGTCGGGACCTCGAATCCTACAAAGCCGAAGAATTTGGGTACCTTTGATTATGCGCATCTGCGAGCTCCGCTGCCGAAGGGCATCGTTTCTGGTATCTTCAAGCCTTCGCCTGCCTCGTACTTCCTTATGCGACGTAGTCATGACGGTTACATCAGTGCTACGGGCATGTTCAAGGCCACTTTCCCATATGCGGAGATTGCTGAAGAGGAGGCAGAGCGCAAATACATCAAGAGCCTTGAGACAACCAGTACCGATGAGACAGCCGGCAATGTTTGGATCCCTCCTCAGCATGCTCTAGAACTCGCCGAAGAATATCAGATTCTCCCGTGGATCAAGGCTCTTCTCGACAATACTCCTATTGAGAACAATCCGACCAAGGATGCTACATCAAAGACCATTTCTCCCCCACCAAAGTTTTTAACCCCCTCCGAGGGTTTGGCGGCACCAACGCCCACACGAGGACGGCCCCGGAGATCTGCGTCACCCAGCAAGATTGCCTCTCCCAGGAAGATTGCTGGAACAAAGAGATCTCGAAAGGCTATAGCTGCTCAATCGGAATCTGTCAAGTCTGAGTCAGTAGAGCCAACCGAGAAGGCAGCCTCCAAGACGGTTCAGGATGCTTTGAAGTCGGCAACCGCAGATGCTGATGCTGTGAAAGATGAGATCAAGGAGGAGCCTGTGGTCCGCGTCAATGTTGACACCGAGGTTGAGGTCAAGGGCGATGTTGAGACGACCCATACGCATGTTGAAGTCGAGATGCCCGCTGGATCTCCTGAATTACCTCTGCCTGAAGATACGGAGGCGATGATTGCTAAGGCCAAGGAGATGGTTGATGCGGTCGTGAAGAACGCGAACGGCTCAGTTGTAAACAATCCGAAGAAGTCCAAGCGGAAAGCAGACGAGATTGAGGAAGAGCCAGTAGAGGAGACAGCTGAAGCTGCTGCTCCCGCAAAGAAGGTTAAGACTGAGGAAAAGGAGCTCAAGAAGGAGCGGATGAAGAGCCGGGCTTTGCTCGGAATTAGTGCTACCTTGGTGATTGGGTATGTTCCCATATCCATTTCTCGATCTACGCTTTGTCGATTACCATGCTAATCCACTGCAGTGCCGCCGTTCAATACGCCTTTAACGTGATCTGAGGGATATATCAGGCCCCGAAAGTCAACTTCTATTTTCTTCTTCACTTTGCTTGCCAGGCGTTATTGATTTCTAGGATGCACATGAGTCCCAGGTGTCTGCTGGATACCCGTTCGGAGCGAGACTGTTCAGGTAGATACGGCAAGACTAGCTGCACACTTGAGAGAAGAGCCCTCCTCTGGGATGTGTTTGATAGGCAATTTGTAATTTGACTTTCCAAAACAAGATCAGTAATTGTCAGAAGCTTTCTCTAAGATTCTCAAGAATTCTCTAGAATCATGTTCAGGACGAGGGGCTCGCTTGCTTCGCTGTCCGGAGTGGGAAAGCGCATCACGTGTTGCGGGTCCTTCGTTCCTTCCCTCTGAAGTCAACAGCCAAATCTTTCAGTCGAACTTGGGTCAGTCCACCGTCCCTCCTTCCTTCAAACTTCTACACCTTGTCTGCCAGGTTCGATTGTATCTGGTGCTTGTCAATCTGTAATCACTCCCCCTCAATCACGATGTCGGAGCGACCGCTCTCTCGCGAGGCTCATAAAGCATTGCGGGACGCTGTGATTTCGCGCCCAAAGCTTCCTCCTGACGCTCGACAAAAAGCCATTGGGAGGACACCTGTCAGTACAAGACGGACTGGGGTGCGTCGACATGCTGAGGGCAGAGGAGTTACAGAAGGTCCTCGTCAAGAAGTACCATCATTGACGCCCGCGAGACGGACAGGTTCGAGGTTGCATCGAAGACAGGGCCAGTTCAGAGGTGAAGCATTGTCTGAAGTATCAAGTGCAATTTTTCTTCCTAAAGTTGGTGTCAATATTCAGTTGGACAGTCAAGCAACGGACGTGGGTTGTGATCGTGGCAACGTCAATGTTGGACGCCAAGGGCGATGCAATGTCAGAAGAGATGCCGTCGAGCACACTCTTCCTGCATATGCGAATCCGAGAGAAAATCTGGTGCCTGCTGCCAAAACACTAAAGCCTGCTCTGCCTCGCACTCCTGTCACGTGGCAACGAGACATGAACGACAGACATCAGTTCAATGCGCGAATGGATATCTACGACTTAGAGGAGGATGAGCATGAGAGCCAAGAAGTGCCAGGTCCTCCAACGGAAAGACTACCACAGCCAGTCAAACAGCAACCGATCGTTCAGCACGTCGCTCCTGAGCCAAAACCTAGCAGTTTTCGTTTCCCAGATTCACCGTCGTCTGCAGGCCAAGAGACTCAAACGATTGAAGAATGTCCTCGGAAAACCGGAAACCCCACACCTGCCGCGGCCAGCATTCCATCTAAGACTCTTCCTACAGAGCGACGCCCAGTGACATCAAGCCGTCCTGAAGTGTCAACACGCCAGGCCTTCCTTGTCGAGGAAGCGAACGAGGATGAGAGGGGATCTTCTCCAAGCTCTCAAGAGTAAGTCAATCATCTTCCTGCACAACTCCACCGGGCACAAAGATCTCTATCTCATCGTGAAAGTCAGTGAAGACCTTTTGACCAGTTCCGAATCACAGGGAAAACCTCGATGAAATTGACTACGAAATTCTGCAGCTGGTGGATGAACGAGATGATCAAATTCTTCCATCAGCTCCTCAAACGAGCCCCAAGCGCAGTAGGGCCGTGGCTGAGCAGGCAGAGTCTAATATGTATGATGCTGGGCAACTTGGTGGTGATGACCAATTGGCCGACCGAGACTTTGACGAGCCTTTGAGGAAAAAAAGACGTTCGAATCGCAAGAACTCTGTAGCTAAGGCTCGGAATGCCGCTTTGGAAGATCTACAAACCAGACGACAGTCAAGAAGCATGAACCATTCTGCTGAAGGAAACAGAAATCGACCCTGCAATTCTGGAGGAAACTCAAAAGAACCTGCAGAGAAGAAGAAAAAGAAGCCACGCAGATTACCGGTTGGAGAGCTGGTGACTGCAAGAGAACGGCTAGGAAACTCAGATGCTGAGTCCACTGCAGGTACGTCAATATTGCTAGGTACTAACCGACATGGGCTTCTGCTAATTGCATGACAAATTATCAGGATCCCTTGCCGAGTTGTCTGAAGATCCCATTTCTCAGATTTCCGAGAATGAACGACCAAGTCCTCATAAGAAAACTCGCAAAACAACAGTGTTGAAACTCAACGTTAAGATTCGCTCATATAAAGGATTAGGAAAATTTAACATCTCTCATTTCAAAGTTCCAGAGGCCAGATCTAGTCCTCACTCCTCCCCTTCAAGTAGTGGAATACAACGAGATAAGCTTTGCTCTGATGGCTTCGAGGGGAAGGAAGCGGAACCGATCGGGCGGTATATGCCAGTGAAGCAAAATTCCCGACGCCGAGAAAGCTTCCAACGGATCACGTTTCAGATGGGAGAACTTACTATCGTTGCGGAGAGACCATCCTCGGAAGAACCACCAGAGCGGGTGCGCCGCCGTCGAAAATCAGAACGGCGTACGAAAGCAAAGGTGACTCCAGCTGCAACAGCTCAGGACCACAACCTCCCACAGGAGCAGGATGCTGAGGAATTCATGGCTATTAATGAACCAGACCAGGGAGAATTGGAAGCTGAAAAGCCAGAAAGTGGCATAGATTCACGCGAGGCATTACCACGAAGGCTCGAGGTTGTCGCAACGAACGAGCAAATGCCAGAGCCTCAACAATACAGCACTTCACCTCTGAGAGAGAAGCAAGCTCGGCAAAAGAGTGGTCGATTTCAAGCTCAACTGCAACCTGATTTTCAACGAGTCATCAGATCGATGTCATCTCAGAATGCTGGAGCTTCACAGCGTTCACAATCATTCTCAGCGAGGAAGACGCCCAGACATGTTTTAATCCAGCAAGAACTTATGACAGTTACCATGAGAAGACGAATCTCAGATAGTAGAGGCGGCGACGAGGATGACGAACAGGGGATTAGGGCGGAGTCTGACGACGAAAATGAATCTGTGGAATACGAAGAAGCAGACCGCCCTGATACGGATGAAGAAGTCATTTTCCAAGGAGGACAAGCTGAAGACGTAGAGGAAGTAGCTGAAGAAGATGAGGAACTCATGTCAGAAGGTGTGCAAGCGGAATGTGGGCAACTTAGTCTAGATGAGGATGGCCAAGATGCACAATCTCAGAAAGAAGATGCGCCCAAAGAGAATGATGATGAAGAAACGGATGACGGTCAAAGTGAAGGGATGGAAATGGAAAACGGCTCATTAGGTTGCAATCAAAAGTTTGATGACGGCACTGCAGAAGCTTCTCAGGCCGATGTTGAAAGTCTGTTTATGGCACCTATTGTTCCCCTTTTCGAGAAGGACCGCCGACTACCGCCGACTCAAGGAGCACCATCAGATGATGTTGGCTCACCACTACAGCAGATTGCGCAAATTACCAGTCAGAAATTGGATGCTAGAGATCTAAAAGACTCGTCCATTGCAAGAGAGGCCTTGAGTCCACAAAATGCGGGGTCTAACCAGGACAGCAGCATGTCGCCCTTCCGCGAGATTGCTCATTCAGGATCACATCACGAACCTATGACAACTCAAGACGGTGACCCTGATGATTCCTGGAGACCTCGGATGCCGGTGATTGACGAAATTGCGACTGAAACGAATGATGAAAGTGAAGTTAGTCCGACGCCGCCACCGTGGCGGGCGAGGAGAGCAGCTAGTAGTCGCATTCAACCGTCAAGACGAAACTCCATTTTAATGAGAAGACAGTCGCTAACAATCGTCCGCACTCGACCAGAAATTCGATCACAGCACGGAACATCTCTAGAATCAAATTGCATGGAAGGATCTGTAGAGCTTGGAGGAGCACAAGAATCAATCGAACTTGGACAAGATCCAGAGTCAGTTTCTGCAGAGAACACACAGGGTTCTGCTATCCTGGGAGAGCGTAGGAATTCTCAAGCATCAAGCATTCTTGGAGAAAGCCAGCCTTCGACAACCCTCGGAAACTCGCGATCTCTTTGGCGTGCATCTATAACTACTATCCCCGAGACACAGTTCCCGAAAGAGCCAGAAACCGGAACAACCCAAGGATACTTCGTGCCTCAAGCGTCCTACTTTGATCGAGCTTCGCAGGAGCTTCATTTTGGAGATCTAGCGAAGAAACACAACCCTTTGCTGAGAACCAAGTCCACCCCAGCACGAGTTCACCTCTCTCGACCTATCCCAAACCCCTTACTGCCTAGTAGGATCATACTTTCAGAGGCTTTCCAGCACACCATTTCGCCTCCGAAGTCGTCGAGCAGATTGCCAACTCCGAGTCAGGAGACTTCGAGTCAACAAAAGAGCCTCAGTACTCTGACGAGGAAGGCAAGCATGGAGATGGGAACTCAGCCCACGAGCGTGAGAAAGAGGTTGGGCTCAATACCCTCGCTGTTACAGAAGCAGCCACTTCTGCCTCCTCCTTTTAAGAGGTAGGATGGGAGGATGAATGGGATGGTTTTATTTTGCCGAAGAGATTCGGATGAACGGTTGCTATTTTGCTGAGTATGTAAGAAGAGCTAGGCAAGGTTGGCTTGGGCGTGAGCTCACATAGCATACTTTTGTTTTGAAGGATGTCGGAAGGTATGGTTGATCGAGAAGCGGAATATTTGTAGCGTTGAGGGAATTACAGTAGCATTTTGCACGCCTAGCCATGACGGAGGAGTGGAGATATTTAGACGCATATTGCTGAATCAAAAGGCTTCCATGTTGTCGACTCCTGGTCTAAGTTCTTGTTGATGACCGGATAAGTGGTGCGGAAGGGCTGAGCGAACATCCGATATTGATTGACCGTGTCTGTAAAAAGACTAAAGATGCTTCCTGAGCTCTAAACCCTTTTGAATTAAGGCAACCTGAGCAGAATCGGAATTAAGGCGGTGTGCACGTATTTACCGCTTTCACTTTGGCTTAACACGAGCGATGAGATGCAATTGGACCGCGTCAGCATCTGGCAGAATAAATGAAAGATCTCGGGAGACTATACACCGGGCATTTCAGGACACCATCAAATATCAATTTTCAGTCGAGTTGCAGTTCCATTCTTTTGGACCACCAGAACGCCTTGCTAAGTACTAAAACTGAGAAATTAACGAGAGAAGATCACTTCGCTCCTTTACCTTTCGCCTCGGTCTCTCCCAGCTCTCTAATAAAGACATGAACTTGTCCTTGTGCATCGTAATCCTCTTGACCGTTCTCGAATCCCGGGCACACACCGATAGCAAGGTATTTACCATCACTCGAGAATGACACCGCCGCAACGCTTGCAGGCAACTTTGGGTACTGCCGAATCCTCCTCTTAGCAACAGCGTCCCACAAGGCAACCACGCCGTCCCCACCGCCGGAGGCAAAGGTACCGTGGACGGGATGAAACGCCAGAGTGTTGACAGGGTAAACAACATCTCCACCATCCTCATCAGGCTGACGATGGCACTTGAAAGCGTATTTTCTCGCCTGTGAGTCAGTTGAAGGGTCGAACCACTCCACTGCCACTCTTCCCTCAATACTGCTCGTAGCATATCCATCATCATTCGGCATGCAAGCCACAGCTCGGGTCATAAACTTCAGTGACGATTCTCGTTGTTGCCAGGGCTGGAGCTCGGTATTGTCGCCGTGGGCTTGAGAGGCGAGCATCGCGGTGGTGGAAAGTTCGTAGATGTGAACGAGGCGGGAGGACATGGCGACCACGAGCTTGGTTGCTGTGAGAGAGAGGGAGTGTGGTTTGGCCGGGAGTTTAATAATTATTGCTTCTTTGCCAGGGGACTTGAGGTCGTGGAAGTGGAGGGTTGAGTCCCATGATGCGGAGACAAGTAATGCTATGGATCTTGTCAGCTCGTGTGCTCTTGAATGGGAAGTACTTACAGTGCTCCTTGCTGTAGACAACTGATCTGACTGGCGCTTCGTGTGCACCGAGTACAGTTTTCTCACCCGTTCCTAGATTGATTCTGAGTCCATCATCAGCAAGACTTCCCCCAATATGCTAGTCCAACTAACCTGTTCACCTGCCAGTCCATGCCCGCGCTGAAGGCTTCATTGTCGTCCGCTCCAAAGCACACATCCAGTACAGGCGCTCGGTGCTCATACTTCTCGATCAGCTTGCCGCCCGATTCTTGATCTTGTGTATCATACAAGTAGACATGCTTATCCCAAGAAGATACCAGTAATCGCGTAGGAGCTCCTGGCGCAAACTTGAGGGAGGAGACGGCATCGGTAGGAGGTTGTGAGAGCTCGAATTGGAATGCTGTTTACTTGTTAGTCCTACTACCATCTATTAGAGCGAGTATGTAAGGGAGCGAGTTACACGGAGCCATATCAGAGGATTTTTAGTGGTCAGTAAAAAGTTGTGGTTGGTTGTCGTTGTTTTGAGGTCGAAAATCAACAATCGGCCGCTTTTTTGCGGACCGTCGCACCGCGTCTGAAAGACCAAGTGTTGAAGCTTCCAAAAGTCAACCAACTCTTCCTCAGGACGCTTGACATCAAAATTACGATTTGGAGAGCCTTTATAC